>RJWT010016800.1:0-19676 GCA_004365215.1 Cuniculus paca | reverse complement strand
CTCACCCCCAGTAAATCCCTCCCTTAGCTATCGCCTGCTTCTCTACTGTGCCGCTCCTGCTTCTCTGCTCGGCTTTTAAAATATCCTATCAGCCATAACCTAGCAACCCCGTCCCACAAGCCAATAGTAAGAGTCTGTGCTCTGTCAAAATCTGGCCTCTCCCACCCCAATGCCGGCCTCCTAGCTATATTTTTCACCCCAGTTTACGTATTGGCCTCTGACTGAGCAAGGTGATTGACTTCTAGTGTTCCTATCTGTTAAAAGGGAGTGGCAAACCTATCTCTCCCAGGACTATTTTGAGTACTACATGAAATCATGGTACACAGTAAATGCTCAAAAGATTGGCTTTTCCTGGCTGTGTAGCACCTTATCAGTGAGACACACCCAGTTGCCCCAAGATGTACTTGACCTGCCTACAGCACCAAGTGCTTTGCCTCTGCAATTTATGCTTACATTAAAGTTTACATTAAGTGCCAGCAAAGGCATGTGAGTTGCATTTAGACAGAAAGAGTTTGAAGAAAAATCAGCATTGTTTTCACCCTTCCTGTAAGTTTTAGCTGAGAAACATGTACTCTCAACAATCACAGCAGTGGCCTGTGGCCTGTGGGGAGCACCAACAGAATCTGGGCCCTGGGGTTGAGCATTTGGCATATTCTGTTCTGGGCAGCAACGTGAATCTTCCAGAATGGGAAGCTGGGTCCCAAAAGGCCAGGGACATCCTCAGGTCTCAGTACCAGGACTGGCAGACTGAAGCAGGCAGTCCTCCCCCACACACACACTTTTAACCTATGTCTGTCGAAAACTCTTGGTGCATTCAAGACTCACTAAGATTTACAGCAACCTGAATTCAACTCAGTGTGTCCACTTTCCCACCTGAGCCAGGCTAGAATCACAGTATAGAACTCATCCCTACTTCTTTCTTGACATGCACCTACCCTCTAAAAGCAATCTTTTGAGACAAAAACCTGGAAAGGGAGCTAAGCTCAAATCTTTGGAAGCAGACAGCACATGGTTTCACGGTCACTATGGACCCCTTGAAGGAAGCATCCCACGACTTCCAGGTGACTTCACCAGTTAGGCCAGCGAGGATCCATTTCACCTCTTTTCCTGGCATGGCCATAGGAGCTGGAGAACAAGGCAGGGACTTCTCATGTAAGGAATGTCACATGCCCTGAACATGTCATATGTAAGTATCTCCAAGGATGGGGTGTGAAGGGCTCTAACTCAGACTGTTGGAGCTCAGTGGTGGAGGTTATAGAGACCACCTGCCCAAGATCTCCTTTACAGATGAGCAAGCAGAGACCTCTGAGGCTGGCCATGGAAAAGACAGTGCCAAGATTCATTCCTATTACATCACAAAGAAGTTACTGCCAGACATAGAAAACTCTGTGTGCGTGTGTGTGTGTGTGTGTGTGTGTGTGTGTGTGTGTGTAAAATCATATGGTAGGTATACAAATTAATAAGCTCTGTGTAACTGAGACCTATCATTCTATTAGGCTGTGTCATCCCCACACACACACAGTGAGGGGCTTTGCACCTGGTTCCTTGATTGTGGCACTGCCATCAGCAGCTCCTCCTTCTTTCAGAGGAGGCCACATCTTTCACCTGCACTGCTGCTCCCATCCTTGGATTAGCCCAAGCTTGGCGGTCACCCACCTGGCTGCAGGGCAGGGTCTGCAGCCTCCTGGGTGCGGGAAGGCGTATAAAAGCGCGGAGTGGAGACCTCAGGCGAACAGGCCTTGCAAGTACAGACAGGGCTGTGGAAGGTCACTGCTTGCTCACCAAGATGAAGCGCCACTTCCAGACTTGTGTGATCGTCCCTAGAGTGTCATCATGACAAGATGTGATGTCTGAGGAGCCTGCCTCCAGGATCTTTCACACTGCGCCAAACAAAACAATCCCTGGTAAATGATTCTCATTGCTTGTCTTTAAAACATGAGTCTAATCTCCAAAATGAGTCTCTCTGTCTTTCATACAGTGTATGTTGCAGCCCACAAAGCAGCCCCGCCTTTACAACAGTCAGCAGGATTCAGGACACGCTGCTCTCCTGCAGATCCACCGTTCCCAACTCACCCGAAGACAGCAAAATCAAAGAACTGTATCATATTCAGAAGATTCAGCGGGGATGGGTCAGGATGCGGCAGTCCTTCGTGCTACAAGGGAGAGGCAAGGTGGCTCCGGCCCGGGCATCAATAACCCACAAAGATGTCCTCTGGAGCAGTTTTAAAGGTCTTGTCACCAAGCTGCTGAGCACAGCAGTCAAGAGAACCACTGAGCTGGCTATGCACCTCCTTCTGGTGTGCCCCACTGTGCCCTAAGGCCTGGCCTGGAGCTCTAGTGGCTGTGCCCCCATCCTGGGTGGGATGTGGCTCTTGCTTGTAGGCATCAAGACATTTACAAAGTTCATTTCAGCCCATGGCAGGTGTACTGGCTTCCAGGGCTGCAGTAACAAAGTCCCACACACACCAAGGCTCAACGCAACACAGCAACAAAACACTTTCCTGGTTCTGGGGCTAAAGCCTTTTCCTAAAAGTCTGCTTCACTGAGATGCAATCAAGGTTGTCAACAAGTTCTACTGCTTTGGGGGCAGAATCCATTATTCATTCTCACACTCTGTCTTAGACACACATGCACGCACATGCACACACACACACAAACACACACACACCCCTGTAGGCGCTCTGTTCTTAAGAATACAGGACTGCAACAGAGGTCCCAGGACTGGACCTCGAGTTACCTGCTAGCTCCCCTGGCTCTGAGGCTCTCAGACTTGGGCCGAGCCATTTTGCCAGTTTCCTGACATCAAGCTGGCAACTGGCTTTTAGTGGGGCTTCTCAGCTTCCACGATGATGAAGGCCAACTCCCTTAATAGGTTCTCTATCTACAAGGAGGGAAGATTGAAAAACTTTATGACAATAAAAGAAACATTGCCTCAAGACACTCTCCCTCATTTTGAACATTTATCCCGTCATTCTTAGCACTTTCTTAAGGAGTTTTGGAAGTCTTCTTTTGTAAGTGTCTTTGTGAGACATGTTCAAAAATATGGTGACTGCTGCTGCCATGTTCCATCCAGCAGAAAGACAGGCTGTGGAAACATTTTAGTGTGTCCTTACCCATCTTATTCATAGGACCTGGCTTTTGAATCTTCTTCAAAGTCAAAATGACTGTGAAGGGTGAACATTTCAAAGGGACTCAGGACATCAAGAAAGCCATGGCAGCACACAACGAGATTAATACCAATGTGTCTTTCACTGTAATAATTTTTTTATATTAAATAGCCATCGTATTTTTCAATCACACCTCGTATCTGTCACCTGTTTGTGGATCAGTCTCCTGTTGATTATGCTTCTGTGGTGAACCCTGACTAATAGGCTCTGGCTAAAAGTCCTTTGCTTTTAAGACCAGAACACAAAGGGAAGGGAAGGGAAGCAACCTGTTGATAATGGCAGATTCCTCAAAAGCCCTCACAGCTGCAACACAAACCTCTGCAGAAATGAGCTTGGCTCTAGAGCTCAGCTGTGGTCAGAGCTCACCAAAGATGAGTCCTCAGAAACTCCTGGCCTGGCAACTGGTCTACGTTCTTCCAGCTGGGTGAGCTGTCCTTGTCAAAGTCACCTCTCATAGAGAAAGTACAGCTATGAACCAGGAAGTATCCCTAAATGAATAGAAAACCAGTCATCAGCTCCCCATGTCTCTGGATGCTGGTGCACAGTGGGTCAGGAAGATGTGCACAGTGGGTCCCTCAGAGTCAGGCTCACCCGATCCCCTCCCTCTCCAACCAAGACTACTATTATTATGTTCACTGATTAGGTCCTACAAACACACAGTATCAAAGGGCACCAGGAAAGGGTATCAAAGTGTAGGAAGGAAATTTTCTCCCACTCATCCGAACAAGGCTGGAAGTAACCACCACTCCTAGTTTATTAAGAACACTTTAAGAACATGCATAAAATGCGTTTTGAATGAACTAGCACATCACAACACGCGTAGCTTGGTTTTCATTCTTAGAATTATTTCCTAAGAATGCATGCTGAACTACTGCAGATTTTTGATACCTCTAAGGAAGAATAGATGTCCCACAAATTACCTAGACCCCTCTGCTGGACATTTACATCAGTGTAATCCCCTGCAATTAAAAACAGTGGTGCAATGGACATCCATGTACACCGTGTCATATATGTTTGAATATGTGTGTATCATAAATCTGTATCCACAGACTGGGTGGTCCAAAGAATACACAAATGCATAACTTTGTTAAGCATTTCCAAATCGTTCTCCTTAAACATTACACAAACTTATACTATTAGTAGCAATGAATGAGCCTTTCTACTCACCTATGCTCTTGCCAAACCATTGTGATATCAATTTGGGGGGTCTTGGAATATATAATACCTTTTTAAAACTCAGTATGTTTAATGTATTTTTCTAGTTATAAACAAAGCTGAATTTTTTGGCTTTTTATTTACTTGCTTGTCATACATAATGATCACATTTATCATAGGGAATTTGTACCTGGACATATTATTTCTCGGTTCTTCTTTTTTCCCCATTCCCTTCTGCATTTCAACCTTCCCCACCACTTACAAAATCATTGTTTCCATCTTTTTCCTTCCATTCTATTTTTAATTCCTTTTCCCTTTCTTCCCTTCCCCTTCCCCCTCTTCCCTATTGTTCCCCTTTCCATCTGAACAAGTTCTTCCTACTTCCCAGTATCTATCCTCCATTTTGACTCTTATTTACCTTTTGCATCTTTCATGCAAGAGGAACAATGCAATATTTAAACGTGTGTGTCTGATTAATTTCACTTAAAATTGTGGTTTCGAGGTGCATTGATTTATCTAAAAATGTCTCAAGACTATTCTTCTTTACAGCCCAATAGTACTCCATTGTGTATAAATGCCACGTTTTCTTTTTCCATTCATCTGTTGATGGGCATATGGGCTGTTTCCAAGATTTAGCTGTTAGAAATTGTGCTGCTATGAAATGGGTATGCATATATCACTGTGGTTTGATGCTTTAAACTCTTTTGGGAAGATACCTAGAAGGACAATAGCTGTGTTAGGTGGGACTTCAAGCTTTAGTTTTTTGAGCAATCTCCATTCTAATTTCCATAGTGGTTATACTAGTTTACATTCCCACCAAGAGTGGAGAAGGGTTCCTCTAGCACTGCAACCTCACCAGAATCTGTTACTGGCTGATTTCTTGATGATGGCCATTCTTCCTGGGGTGAGATGGAATCTCAGTGTTGTTTTAATTTGCATTTCTTGAATGCCCAATGATGGTGAACATTTTTTCATATGTTTAGTTGCCGTTTGTATTCCTTCATCTGAGAAGTGTATATTCATCTCCAATGCCCAGTTTTAGATTGGGTCTTTAAATTTGGGGGGAGGTCTGATTTTTTTGAGTTTTTTATATAATCTAGATATTAGTCCTTTGAGGAGTAGCTGGTAAAATTTTTTCCCAATCTGTGGGTTGTCTCTTCATTCTGTTGGTGCCTTCTTTTACTGTGCAAATGCTTTGTAATTTAATGTGAGCCCATTGTTGATTCTTTGTTCATAAAAAATTTTGTTCATACAGTCTTTGCCTACATTGTCAAGAGTGTTTACCTAACCTATCTTCAAGCAAATGAAACGGTTCTTCTTTAATATTTAGATATTTGATCTATTTCAATTTTAGTTTAGTACACAGTGAGTGATATGGGTCTAGGTTTAATCTTTGGCAAGTGGAAAGCCAGTTTTCCCAGTACCATTTATTAAAACAGCTATCTCTCTTCCAGTGAAGTTGCCCCTTTCTCAAAGATAAGGTAGCGCAGTGTGCTTGGGGTTGTTTCTGTATCATCTGTTCTACTGATCCTTGAGTCTATTTTCTGGTTTTGTTTTGGGTTGTTTGTTTGTTTGTTTGTTTTTCACCAGTACCAAGTTAGTTTTATCACTGTAGCTTTGTAGTATAACTTTAAATCATGGATTATGAGACACCCTGCCTTGTCCTTGTTGCCCAGAATTGCTTTGGTTATTCTAGGTCTTTTTTGTTACATATAAATTTTAGGATTGTTTTCTCTAGTTCTGTGAGGTATGCTACTGGTACTTGATTGGAATTTAATTAAATCTGTGTAATAGTCTTAGAAGTATGGACATTTTCACTATATTGGTTCTGCCTAAGAACAGGGACTATCTTTTCATTTTCTGGTATCCTCTTCAATCCACTTTTAAAGCTGAGTATTTTTAATATGTTTAAGAGCCATTTGTATCTCCTTATCTATAAATAAATCACAGTCATTTTTCTACGGTGCTACTAAAATTTGTTAATTTTTTGGAGGTGAAATGTTAATAAGATTAGCTCTGTTCCCATTATATAAATTTTAAATATCTTCCACTATTTGTCAATTTGTTGAATATGATTTCTGTCATTAAAAATTTCTGGATATAATGTAGTTGAATTACTTACCCTTTTCTTGCATGTCATCTAAGTTTGGTTTTGTGCTCAGAAAGACCCCTTTCCCAAGATTCAGAAAACAAATATTGTAACTTTATGTTGAGTATTTTACATCTTTGTATGATAATTTAAATATTTCGCCCATTTCATATTTATTTTGGTGAAAGGTATGATGTTGGGGTCACATTGTGTATTAATTTATTTTTAAAAGAGTGTTATGAAAATATGATTCTTTGATTAATCTTGTCATACACTGAAACTGCATCTTTATCGCATGACAGATTGCAGCATGTAGGGGAACATGCTTTGGGACACACTAGTGAACATTATAATTTAAAATCTGGTACAGCTAGTTTGCTGACTTATTCACATTTTTTTATCTTTGCTAATTTTGCAGGATAACTCTGGAAATGACTAGTATGTTCTATTGCCATTGTAACTGAGATTGCACTGAATCTATTGAAAAAAGAGATTCCCTTATAATAATAACGAATCTTCTAAAGGTGATATGCTCCTTTTTCCATTTGCTCATATCCTAAATTTTAAGTAAACAGGCCTTAAGCATTTTAAATGTAACTCTTGGTAATTTTATCTTAAGTCTTCGGATTTTAAATGGAGTCTTCATTCCAACTGAATATTTTTGGCATATATAAATACTATTTAATTTCTATATATTTTATACCAGTGAGCTCAAAGCATTATCTTATTTTCAATTTATCGTTTGAGCTTTTCAATTTATTATTTTTTACTTCATTGATCATTAAATTTCTGAAATGATGATAACTTAACTCTTTCCCGTTTGCAAGACCCATATTCTTCCCTTGTTGAGCTGTATAAGCGGGCACCTCTAGCATGGTATCCAATAACAATGATAACGATAGGCCTCCCACGTTCTTTGTTATCACTCTCGTTGTTGTTTCATTTTGTTTTCCTGTTTTCGTGGGAAGGAACGGCTTTCCCACTACATGGGATGCCACCTTCGGGTTGATTCTGTGTGATAAATGAGAAGTAGGATTATAAAAGTTTTTAAATAAATAAACGTTGAATTGTAAGCACTATTTCAACATTTATGGAGCTTTTATTAATGAAAAGAAAGTTGCTAACAAATTTCTTTATCTGGAACTCCCACTCTTGACTTTTGGATTTCTGAAATACACCTGTGCTGGTTAAGGAGGATTCTTCTAATATCACCAGATTGTTCCCTCATATTTTGCTGAGGACATTTGTTGCTTGTTTTGTAAGTGAAATTTGATCTTTTCTTCCTTTTTTTTTTTTTTCTACTACTGTTGTTTGGCTTTACCATCAAAGTTGACCCACTGAAAGTTTAGGACTCGTCCTTCCACCACACACGAAGACATACTTTGAGGAGCATTGCGGTGGCGCCTCCTAAGAGTCATTCGAGAATCTCCAGGAAAGTAGGCTTGGTGTGTTGGCTGTCTTCCTCCGGGTTTTGTTCTGATCGGTCTACATGTACTTCCCTTATCTGCTAGAGTTGGGGTTGGTGATTCACACCTCCCAGAGAACTCTCAGAAGTGACCAGAATGTTTCTCTGTGTATGGCTTTTTAGCAGAGGCTGTAAGGACTGAGAAGATACTGTAATGGGTCTGTGTTTCACTTTTTGAATTTTTCCTCCAAAAGAACTTCCTTTGAATCTTTTTTCCCTATACTTCCCGCTTTAGAATTTACTGATTTCTACTATTGTCTTCCATTCTTTCCTTTTGCTATCCTAAGGCTTACTGTTACATTTTTCATGTGCCTTGCACTGATTTATTTTATTCATCTTTATTCAGTAGGATGGAATAATTAAGTTACGAGTTTTCCGTGGAGGATTTCTTGATGTAGCTGTAGCTCATCAGTTCTAACGTAAGTTTTAAAAATCATGATTTTATTTCTGAAAGATTCTGAGATTTTCATTTTTATTCCCATTTTTATCAGAATTGCTTTATTTAAAAGTTTCCAGAGAGCAAGAGTTCTATATGTTCATTTGTTTTATGCTTTTGAGCTTGGTTGCTGAGTTTACTGTATTATTCTCAGTGAGTGTATTCGAATTAGTTTTTTTTTTTAACTGAAATTTTTCTGTGTACAACACTGTAGCCATTGCCTGCATAGAAAAGCTATGCTTCCTGTGCTCAGGTTCGAGTGTTACCAGAGTATTGGGCTGTCTACTTGAGTGTCTGAATTCCCATCCTCTGCACCCATGTTTCATGCCCCGTGCCAAGCTAGGACCCTAGAAAGAACATTCCCTATGATTCCTGCATATTTATCCTCATTCTCATTTTCTGAATATTGGTGAACATTATAAGACATACAATTCATAGATTATAAGGCGTAGCTATTACAATATTATTATAAGGTCTTTCCCTGTCCCCTTTAATCTTTCTTCCTGAAGTCAGCTTTGTGTGCAACTAGACATTACCTCTTCCGTTCCCATTTTATCTATTTGTCTGACGAACTTTGCTGTCTTCTTTATTTCAAAAATTTCAAGTCATTTTTACTCTAGGTGAAATACACCCATATAACTGGATTTTTAAAAAACAGCCTTTTTCTTTTAACAGTTTGGTTTAGTACATTTCCAAATATAGATACGAAGTTATGCAGTTCACTGTCATATTTTGTGCATTCTTTTTGTTCTTTCTAGCCTTTTTCTTTCACTCTTGGTTCTGCGTTTGTTTCTGTGCATGTTGCTTCATGCAGAAAAGATTACATTTTCTTTTAGCTGTTACTTTGATAACAAAAGCTTATATAATGTACTAAGTATTTCTTTTAGGAAATTTTTATTGACTCACACAATAAGTAAGGATGTAATTAGCGCATTTCTACTTTTGAATTTCTCTCCCAACACATCATCACTCAATTCTAGCTGATGATACTGTTTTTCTTAGTGTTTAATTTGTCGCCTTGAAATGCAGCCTCCATGTACACGTTCGCAAGTGGGATAGTGCGCAGTTTGAGAGATTGTCAATTTCACAGGCCAGAATGTATTTAAATATACCTGTGCTTCTACTACTTGTTTGATTTCTCTTTCCAGGCTACAAAACATTGTGAAATCAAAGTATTGACACTATTTCTCATCTTCTCCTTTCCCTTTTACCCCCGAATTTTGGCAGATGATTCCACGTGTAAAGTGCTGTCTATCATTCCTTGTCATTGTTAATCTTCCTGGCGAATGAATTCAGTGTTCCCTGCTGCACGGTTCTCCACGCGTCTTGGTTGACCAGAATTTATTACAGCTGTGTTTAAACTGGATCATGAGGGTTAGAGCCATTAAGAGATTGCAAATTCAAAAGCTATTGCTTTTATACTTGAATAATATTTTGCCAAATTAATGGTTCACGCTTTTTTTTTTCCAGAAGGTAGTAGTCATTTCAAAGTCCAGTGTAGACTTTGAGGATATTTGAAATTAGTCAGACTTTTTTCCAAGTGTTTTGTGAATTTTGGAGAGTTCTTTATTTCTCTGTGTGTTTTCTTATCTTTTACCTGGAGGTTCTAGCATGACTTCTTTGTCTTTAGAGCCCAAGGGCATTATTAGAGTTCATTTCTGTTTTGGCTGTTCTTTGTCATTTTAAACTGGGACAACCTCAAGTCTCAACTGTTCTTTTTATTTTTAGGAAGAATTTTTGAATTATATTTTGTAATATATTTTATTATATGATCTCTTTTGCAAATGTATTTATGAATATTTTATAAATCATTTTGTACCTTTCATACCCATAATTTCTGCTTATTCTTTTTTTTAAATTTTATTAGTGCATTTGCAGTACATCATGAATACACTCATTGTGGAATATTGGTATATGATACATTTCTTTTTGCCCCTCCTCTCTTACTCCCACCTCCATCTCTTAATCTCCTTTCCATTTGCTGAAGATCTATTTCCCTATTCATATTGTCCATTTTTTATTTTGCTCTTAAACTTATTTATATTTTGGGTTTCTCGTATAAGAGAAACCTTGCAATTATTAAGCTTCTGTGTCTGATTTCTTTCACTTAACATTATGGATTCAGGGTGCATCCATTTCCCTACAAATGCCTCAAGTTTATCCTTCTTTATAGCAGAGTAGTACTCCACAGTGTGTGAATACCACATTTTCTTTATATATTCATATGTTGATGGACATACAGGCTGCTTCCAAGATCTAGCTATTATGAGTTGGACTGCTGTAAACATGGGTATGCTTTCTTAACCCATGTTTATTTCTTTCCATTTTGGTCACTTTCCTGATCTCTTCCTCATGTCCCTGCCAGGACTTCATATACACTCAGTCTTGGTCGCACTCCTCCCCATGTCCTCTTGCAGTGGCCTTCCACCCCATCTCTAGCCCAAGTTGTTTCCACCTGGTCACCTTGTACAGATGCAGTCCCTGTCTTCACTCATCTCCATCTCACCAGGGTGCTCTCAGATCCGCATCTCTTTTGACCTCCCGCTGATGAAAGTGATTATTCAGGAAACTGGGATTTTGGTTTTTTAAGCCATTAAAATATATTTGGCCACAATTTCCTTCAGTTAACATTTTACTGACAATTGCTCTTATTTGCCATTTTTCCTATTTTTTTTTCCTTTTTATTGTCCATTTTCAAAGAATCTGACTACCTCCTTCTTTTTAAACCAAACATTTACAGAAAAAAATTACATGGTTTAAGGGCTGTGTCTGTGCTACCAATGCATGGGCATCTCAGTGACCTGGGGTATGTGAGCACTACTCTGCCCTTCTCAAGACCAGCAGCTCCAGGCATCTTGAGATCTGGGGATCCCCCTGCAACGTGCTGGCCATCAGCAGCCACCTCCGGCCAGTGAGGCTTGGTGTGTTCTGTCAACCACGTCCTCCAGGGCTTCAGCCCACTTTAGTCCAGCCCTGGACCAGCACGGCCCTACGCCTCCTTCTCCTCATCCCACACTGGCAGCCAGGCTTGTCTGCGGGACCACATGGTGGCTGCACTCCTGCATCTTGGTGGCCTTGCTTCCTCACTTTTCACTCCTAAGGGCTAAGAACGACTGCTGCACTCACAGATGACCCTGGATTTCTGCTCCTCAGGATCACGGCTTTGTGCATTTCTACAAGGAATACGCTGTCCCTGTGCTGCCCTTACGGAATCCGAGTCTCCAGCCTGTCTTCATGTCCAGCAGTGCCCGAGTTCCCCTGACCAGACCAGTCTGGGCACAGTGCCCTCCAGGGGTTCCTCTGCCTTCTCCTGGTCTTCTTGCCATTTATCGTGTTGAGACAATAGAGAGAAAAAAAGACATGATAACCTTTAAACTGCTGAATTCAAAACTAGTAGAATCCTCAAGATAACTCACATGAGCCCGTCACCTTTGAAGGAGTCTTCTCCTTGCTGCATTGCCAGAGGCTCCGGGCTGCAACCGCAACCCCCCTGAACGTCAGCATCATATCTCAAGTACACCTGCTTGTTGGAGAGGAGAGGCCTGAATCCAAGCACCTACCTGCTGGCCGAGAAATCCTGCACTGCTCATACCCGGCATCATCCGCACACAGGCTGGAGGCTCTGTCTCGGTGGAGAGCCAGGTCACGGGTGGAAGGAGCCCCACCTGGCTGGGACCCCTGATGCCGGGGGTTCGCGGACAAGATCATTGCTGTTCTGCCCCTTGACACCACTGTGCACTACAGAAGACACCTAATTGGTTCATTTAGAGTGTGGTCAGGGTGGTCCACAGGCCCATTCTGCTCCCACACGTGAGACGTAGACTAGCTAACGATTTTAGACAAGAGATTAAGGTCTGAGCTCTGGAGGGCCGCAGTTTCATCAGGTCACATGTAGTCTGGCTTGAGATCAAATTGAAAAATCAATTTAAACTGAGCACAAAAGCATGTCCATATGCTGGGGGAAATGTGGAAACAAATTCTCATTTCTCTGGTAAGCCATCTTGGACTGGCCAGCATCCTTTCCCTGCAGAGCGCTTCTGGCAACTTGGTTGAGACGTTTGGCAGTCACAAATCTCCTCTTTTTTTGCCATTATTAATCTTCCATTGTGTAGCATTAGTGTACAATATGCCTGACCCCCTAACTGTGCTCTACAATTAGTCTCTGAGTGACCATGCTAATAACACTGACATTAGCCATGTTCCTCTGAGTATTATACTGCAGGCCCTGCCTGACTTGATAATGTTTATAATAAAGGACCTGGATCCCAAGAAATGGAGTCAAATAGTACCTAAGGTAAAAATGCAGTGATATGGTTCTTATCCCCAACACCCCCACAGCCTTTGAAACTCAGTTAAACAGAATGTTTTATTATTTTAAAGACTGTGGAATAAAATATTATATTTTTCTCCTCTGTGAGAAATTCACAAAACCTAGTTGAGTCTTTGATATACAGGATATGAGCCTAATAAATATTACCTGAAATTGATTATACTATGAATCCACTGGGAGGAACAAGGGAATAATTGTTAATGCATTATTAGCTGCTGGCAAAATACTATATTTTACATTTTACTGCACAGATGATATATCCTAGCACACGGTTATATCGCGTGATGCTTTTTGCCAGGTTGGCAGCTATTTTCAAGGGTTTTCCACTGGTATTTCCCTGTACTGCAAAGCAAAATGGGTAGCATTTCTAAAGTAACATTAAATAATTATGCTTTGTATACCAGCAAAGATGACCACTGTTAAGACACTACCAATGGCTTCCTGCTTCAAAGCATCTGGTCTTTAAATATTCTCCCTCTCAGGCAGCAGTGACTTTAAATATGGTTTATAATTTCCACATATATTCCTGAGCAGGGAATTTCCTTTTCCAAGTACAATTCACCGAGAACAGGAGCCATGCATGGGACTGGAGGCTCTCACCAGGTGGCTGCAGTACACAAAATGGAATGCATTCTTGTTGCCAAGGCTCTGCAGACAAAAGCATGGTGCAGAGAAAGCAGTGTGTCCTTCGCTGCCTGAGTGCCCAGCCCTGCTGCCCTCTAGGCTCCTGCATCTGAACCTCTGAGCCTGCTGCAGGCCTGACTGGCCTTTGACCTCAGGTGGGAAGGCCCTGAGCTGCTCCCATCCCCCACCGGCCTCAAGCACATCCTGATTCCTAAGGAGCTCTAAGCCTCACTCCTTTAGCTGCATCCTGGTCCTCTACCCCCAAAAGGTGATCTCACTCTTTTCAGCTCAACACTCAGACTAAAACCTCATGTTAGAAAAGGTCACTGAACCCAGCGATGAGCCAAGCTCCTCCTGACTTGCTCTCCTCCCTGCCCTTGTCTGCACATGTTGGTTCTCTTTGTAGGATTTTTCTCTACACTCAAGACTTAATCTTGAGCCTGAATTGAATCTTGGCCACACAAGACATGCTGCTGCACTGACCTGCAGGCTTCTTGACTGGCAGCACCTGCTCACCAGGACGGACTTCTTAGCACCTTGCAACCCAGTGTCTGTATCTACTCTGCTTCTGAACCCACACCAGTATCCTTCATAGCACTTTGGCTCCATGAGGATTGTAGAGCACATGGCAAAGACTTTCCTGACTCTGTAAAGTCAGAAATGGGTGTAAAGCACAGGGCCCCACCACATCCTGCCACTTTGGTTACTAAAACAAGTCATCACATCAAGGAGTGGACGCTTTCCTTGGTCCCCACAGAAGCTGGGGGTCTGCTCTGTGGGTATGGCACTGTCCTCAACCTGTCCACTGCAGGCACCTGGTACCCATGATCACCATCTGGTACCCATGGGCAATGCCTGGTACCTGGTTGTAATCACCTGGTGCCCAGCAATCACTCTATGATCTAGAGGTCATCACTGGGTATCTGGAGGTGGTCACTTGCTGCCTACTGGCCATGTGTCCTCCAGGAACTGAAGGTCCTACAGCCATGGAAGCTTTTGCCCAGGGAATATTCTTCTGATTGGAGTTTTATTTGCATATACCAAAAATTTTAAAAACAAAAAGCCCAGCTTGCTGTGAGCACCTTTTGTGAGTGTTCTATTTGATCAAAATCCAAATATATTTTAAACCCAAATTCCATGCATTTTACAAATTGCTTTTTGTTGTTGTTGATGTGTGTGCTTTCTTAATTTCTGGTAATGCTCAAGCATGTGGTTCCCTCTATATGGTTTTTCAAAGTCTTGATCCCTTTGACTGCCAGAAATTAAAACAAAAAGGCCGTGTGACTCCCTTGTTCTGATTCCTGAGGTTTCAAAAAGAAAGCTATTGTTAACTGCAAATTACACTGAATAACTCACTTGGTGTGGGTTTTTTCTCTCAATTCTAATTATTAATAATTACCTAAAGTTTTGGAGCTGAGTGTAAAAAGAAATATTCTTGCTCCTACACACCAAAAGATTGTGGCCCCCTTCCCATTTCCCCTGGGTGAAACTTCCTAAGAAACAGAGGGGAGAGAGTAGCACGCAGTCAGCCTCGTTTTATGAAATAAATATACTCTGGGAATCCAATGTCCACTATATCTTATTTTCAATGAATCTGGAGAATTAATGGATCCCAGCAATGAATTCTTTGATATAGCAGTCATTCTTGGTAAATAATCACCTTCTACCACATGTGGGGTTTTAATATATATCTTTAGGTTTGGTTTTAGTGAAGAAGAACATCCTATAGCCACGCAGGAACATAGTTTATAGGTGTGCAGTTTCATGGTAGAAATGTGAGGGCTTCCGTGTACAGAGCCTTGAGATAAAGACTGATATGCTAAAGAGTCTCACAGGCGTGCAAACCTACACTCATCAGTGCCAGGCCTTGAGGCAGAAAGGACCAAGAACCTGACCACCTGGGAAGTCTAGACCTTGTAATGGTGCCAGGGCGTCCCCTGTCACAGCTGGCCATCACGACACCGCTGTGCATCTGAGAACTTCACACAAGACACGCAGACTGACCCATTTCAGCTCCACTGAGGTCCAAAAACTTATGAAACCCTTCCTGACTTCCAACAACTTAATAATCTCTTCAGAAAAAAAAAAAGATTCACCTGATTTCAGATTTTGATTCTATAAACATGAAAAGCAATGTTAAGTGGAATAGAAAATGTTCAAAATTGTCTTTCTAAATGAGAAAAAAAAACATAGGTTTGTATTGCTCAAGTATTGATATGTTTGATACAGTAGCTTTTGCCTTCAATACGGTTTCATCCTCTTTCCCCTCCTCCCTTTCCTGCCCCTCTTCCTACTCTTTTCCCCACCCTGTCCTCCTCCCTCTCCTTTTCTTCCTCCTCTTTCTCCTCCCCCTTCTTCTCTGTCCACTGATCTGAAACAGGTACTACAGGTAAAATCCATTACACTTGACTCAGCCCAAGCAGTGCCAGCATCCAGAGAGGAATGGCTCCCGACCTCACAGCAGTGGCCAACACATCCCCAAACACCTGGCCTCCAGGCCCCCTTGGGGCCACAGCAGAGGAGGCATCCCCAAGGCCACCTCTCCAGGGCAACACTGAGCAAAGAACGCTGCCTCTGGAAACCATTTCAGGGACATAAATGAGACTCACTCACTACTCGGACCAGCAGAACCAGAATTTATGAAATTAGCGGTGGAACCCAATTGGCAGAATGATTCTGCTATAAACCCAGTTAAAAAGGAAAGGGAGGGAACCGAGATTTCCCTCATTTTCCCTCCCACTGCTACAGCACTGTATTTAATTGACTTACAATTTTTCCCTAATATAATTCTTTATGAAACCTGCCTTGAGCAAGGGATCCATGATTGTTCACCGAGGGTCGTGCCTCATTTGTTCCTGTAGATTGTGCCTAATTAACGTTAACTTGTCTGTACATAAAAAGTACAATAGGCTGTCCTTTCCAATTTAATTCCGACAGTTTAATCGAATCTGTATTCTTTCAAAAATAATTAGATCATTTACACTTCATTAACATGTAATGTAATGTTGGGACATCCATCATAATGATTTCTTATTTTTCTTGTGCGATATTATCCCCTCTAATGAAACTGCTAACACCATGCATGCCTTAATTAGCTGTATCATATCACTGACGATTTCTGAATAAAGCCCTTTTTACATATGAAATTGAATTATCTCAGTAGGTACATTTCCAGCAGAATCTGTTCTTTTCTTATTGAAAACACCTTCGCATGACCCAACTTCGCAGCGCTATGACGGGCGCCATTGTGGTGAACGAGTCTTGGCCCAGTGGAGAGAAAGGGCCCAGATGCACGTGGCAGAGCTGCTTTTCCATGCGATGCTTAGCGTAACATTGCAGGCTTTCACGGGCACCTGGGCCAGGAGAAGTCGTCCACACACGCTGTCGCAGCCGTTTGGCAGCAGGGAAGTCACTCGCTGAGATCAAAGAAGTGGTGTCCACCAAGCAAAAAGATGAAGCTTCAGACAAAGTTGGCTCCGATGAGCAGGTGAGGAGAAGCTGCAGGCACACCTGGCTCAGGTAAGCTGAAGAGCAAGACCTACCTGCCTCAGGTAGGCAGGAATGAGGCACCTACCAGATTATGAACCACTTGACCACAAATGATTGTGAGCCAAGAGGAGCAGCATCTTCCAGCATGGGGCAGCTCATCACAGGGAATGCGGCCCCCGATCCTCAGCTGGGACTGACTGAAAGGACAGGTGAGTGGATATGAGGGGCCACATGGGATCCATTGCGTTAGCTGCTCTGCTTAGGAGGAAGTGGGAATCTCAAGGCGGGGCAAAGTTGGTGAGGCTTCTCACGGGAGGGGGAGAAGGAGTTGCTGCTGGGAGATAATGCATGCGCTGGCAGCCCTCAGGGCTCAGCCTGGGTCCACAAATGCCCTCTCCTGCTTCTTCTCCCTATCATTCCTCATCCTGCACTGCGCTTGCCTTTCCCTCAAGCTTTCTTTTTCTAAATTACATTTATTTGTACATTTTAGATACACATAATGATCAAGTTCATCACAGGGAGTTTGTACTTGTACATGACACAACAACTTGATTCTTTTTTTTTTTTCTCATTCCCCTACCTTCCCTTCCCCTCTCTATTTACAAAAGCCCTGTTTCCATTTTTTTCCTTCTTTTCTCATCATTTTTTTTTCTTTTCCTTGTCTTCCTTTCCCCCCTCCCCATCTCTGAGGAATAATTGACAAATGTTGGTTATAGCTATGGAACACCATGTGATATTTCATGTCGGCAAACACTGGGGAAAGACTGAATCAAGCTAATTAACATATCCATCACCTTTCACACTTATCACTTTTCCGTAGTGAGAAACTACAAGATCACTCTCTTATTAACTGACATGTACACAGTACATTGTTAAGAAGAGTTGCCTTGCTGTACAATAGATCTCTTGACCATATTCTGTCTACCTTTGACCAAAGTCTTCCCACACCCCTCCCACACAGTTCTCGGCTCCTGCCATCCTATTCTGTTTTGATGAGCTTGGTTTATTCCGAGTCCACACATTGGTGAGGTCATGCAGTATCGCAGCCTTCAGTGCCCAGCTTGTTTCACTTGGCATAAGGACCTGCAGGTTCACCCATGTTGTTAAATGACAGGATTTACTCCTTTTATAAATCTGAGTAGTATAAAGACTCTTCAAAAAAAAAAAAGTATGTTCAGTGAAATTAGGGGACTCAAAGTCAACATACAAGTATCAATGGCATGTCCTTGCACGATCCAAAAAGGAAATCAAGAAAACAATCCCATTTATAATAGCATCAATAAAATAAAATGTAAAATATTTAGCCATAAATTCAGTCAAGAAGGTGAAAAAATATGTGGAGTAAAAACTGTAAGACTTGATGAAAGTAACTGAAGAGGACATAAATGAACAGCATGGCATCCTGTGTTCATAGGTGGGAAGAATTAACATTGTTAAATGTCTATACAACCTAAAATGAGCTGCAAACTCAATGCAACCCCTGCCAAAATTCCAATGGTATTCACTTAGCACATCCTGAAATTTACATGCAACCACAGAGGATCCTTGAGAAAAACAAAATTAAAACTAAAGCATCCTTGAGAAAAACAAAATTGGTGGCATTTCACCAGCTGATTTCAAAATGGACTATGAAACAGCAGTAATCAAAACAGATAAAATCGACAACCATTGGAACAGAATAAAGAATCCAAAATAATTCTACACAGCGATGGTTGACTGATCCTGGACCAAGGTGTCAAAAAGACACTCTGGGGAAAGAGGAGACTCTCGAGTAAATGATGTCAGGAAAGCTGGATATGCTTATTAAGGAAAATGCATTTTTTAACAATTAGTTCAAAATTAAGTAAAGACTTAAACATAAGATATGAAACTGCAAAACTACTAGAGAAAAAATTTTATGACATTGGTCTGAGCAATGATTTCTTAATATGACTCTAAAAGCACAAGCAATAAAAGCAAAAATAGAAATGGGGTTGTATCAAACTAAAAGCTTCTGCAGAGCCAAATAAACAATCAACAGAGTGAAGAGGCACCCTACAGAAGGGGAAAAAATATTTATAAGCCCGATAGCTGATAAGGTGTTAATATCCAAAGAGTTCCAAAGAACACAAATGAATCAATAGAAAGAAAATAAATAGCGCAATTTACAAAACGGAAAAAAGACTTGAATGAATAGTTCTCAAAAGAAGGACTATGAATGACCAACAGGTATATGAAAAAGTTCTCAACATCACTAATCATCAGGAAAATACAAATTGAAACTACAATGAGATCTAACTTCACACCTGTTAGGACAGTTATTATCAAAAAAGAAGCGATAAATGTTAGTGAAAATATAGAAAAAAAGACAACTGTTGTGCGCTGTTGGTGGAAATGTAAATTAGTACAGCGGTTATGGAAAACAGTGTGAAATTTCCTCAGAAAGTTAAAAAACGGAGCCACCACATGACCCACCAGTCTCACTATGGATATACAGCCAAAAGAAAGGAAGTCAGTATGTAGAAGACGTCTGCGCTCTTTGCTCACTGTGGCCCTGTTCACAGAAGCAGAGGTAGGGCATAAGCTTGCATCAGCACTGAGTGATCTTTATGGTTTATATCTAGACACTCCCCAAAGCCTTACTTGCTCACAGGCAGGGCCTTGAAAGGTGACTGACTCATGGGGAAGCGAGAGCTAAATGTGATGCTAGGCGGGGTGCAGGGGCGCTGGTAAGGAGAGGTGGTCACTAGAGGTATGAGCTGGAAGGGTACACCTCGCTCCCCGGCTCCCCCATGGCTCCCCGCCTCCCAGCTGTCAGGACATGGGCAACTGTTCTCAGCCCAGGTGCTGCCATCCTGCTTCTTCTACCCTGGAGCCTGCCAACTCTGGACTGAACCCTCTAAAAATGAAAATGAACCCAAATAAATCTCTCCTCCTTTAAG
>RJWT010016799.1:0-19689 GCA_004365215.1 Cuniculus paca | reverse complement strand
CAAGACAAATGACATCAGGACTCTATTTACAGAAGTAATTTTGGAGAACTTCCCAAGCATGGGAAAAGGAAGTGACATTCAAATAAGCGAAGCATATAGAACTCCAGCTAGCCATAACCAAAACAAATCTACACCCAGAAATATAATAATCAAGATCCCAGAAATTCAACACAAGAACAGAATATTAAAAGCTGTTAGAGAAAAGAAACAGATCACCTATAAAGGAAAACCCATCAGAATCACGGCAGACTTCTCAACACAAACCATCAAGTCAAGAAGTGGCTCAAGTATTACAAGTCCTGAAAGTCCTACCCAGACTCATGTACCCTACAAAACTTTCTTTCAAAATTAATGGAGAAACAAGATACTTCCATGACAAAGAACAACTCAAGGAATTCATGACCACCAAACCAACCCTACAAAGAATACTAAAGGACATTCTAGAGAGACATAAAAAGGACCATGGTCTCAGGAACAACAGCAGAGGGGGGTATTCAAGTGGGAGCACTCAACTGAATGGAGAGGAAAAATAGGGAACCAATGGCAGGAAAATAGCATGGCAGAGACAACGCAGTGCAAGAGGGCCATAACTATTAATGTAGAGGGCCTCAATGCACCAATAGAGAGAAAAACAGGCAGAGTGGATCAGAAGACAGGATCCATCAATATGCTCTATAAAAGTCACACATTTAACTAGAAAGAAAATTCACATACTGAAAGTCAAAGGAGAGAGAACAATGCCCTATGTGACAGGGAGCCAGAAAAAAAGTAGGGGTAGCTTACCCATCAACTGCAGAATGGATAAGAAAGACATGGCATTTTACGTGGTAGAAACCTACTTGGTTATAAAGGAAGATAACCTCAAGGCTTTTGTAGGTGGATGGAGGCAACTTGAGATCATGCTCATGGATGAAATGGTTCAGTCACATGGGTGAATTTCGTGTTGTCTCCCTAGTATAACAAACTGTCTTGGTTACTTTTTCTTTGTTGCTGACACAAACACCTGACACTAAAGTGAAGCAAGCAAAGATTTATTTAGCTCACAGTTTCTGGAGATTTCAGTCCATAATCAGCTGGCTCTAAGGCAGGGTGGCATGGCACTGGGGCAGCACTTCAAGGCAGCAGCCAGAACAAAAAAGCAAACAAGCCTCCTCTTCTCCCTTATATTGTACACCAGCCACCCTCTCCCCCCACCCCACCAAAACCTTCAGGGTGGGTATAACACTCACAAAATGTCCTTGCCCTCCTTTGCACAGGATGAGGATATTTACAAAGAGCCCTGGCTCCCTGCTAACTCTCTCAGTTAAAAGGCTAGACTTCTCAAGCTGACACAATGTATTAACCATAAGACAAACTAAAGTAGTTAGTGGGATCCAAATTGCACAATACATAATGGGAAAGTCAAAGGGGAGGAATTGGCTAAAAAGGGAAGGAAGTGACCACTGTTAATCTGTTACCATGATTTGATGATATGATTTCTTTATTACATGTCTGATTTTTTTTTTTGCAGCACCAGGGATTGAACTCATTACCTCACGCTCGCCAGGCTGGAGCTTAGGCCACTGACCCAACTCCCCAGTCCTATTATCATGATTTGAAACTCATATTGTCTTCATTGTTCTGATTAGTTTTATTTTATTCTGATTTGTTTGATTTTATTATACTTGATGGCATGGACAACTATTTTAAAGATAACAAAATATATAATTGCAGTCATTGAGGATGCCCAATTACCTTGTTTTGAAATCCTGTATTGCTTTCATTGTTTTGTTTTGACTGATTTTACTCTATATTGTGTTGTTTGATTGTATTATGTCTGAAGGGGTAAGCAACTATTCTGAAGTTAACAAGAAGCATTATGGTAGCCACTGCTGTTTTACCAGTATCTTGAAGTTCTGTACTGCTTACATTGTTTTGGTTCGCTTTTTTTTTTAAACTGGTTTTATTTTGTTGTATTTTGTTTGATTTTATTTATCCCTGGTGCTATGGGCAGTTATATTGCAGATAACAAGAGGCATTATGGTAGCCATTACTGATTGCCTTTTACCCTGTTTAGAAGTCATGTACCATGTTCATTGTTTTGTTGTGATTGACTCTACTCTGTTTTATTTTGTTTGTATTCTTTTCAAAATAAATAAAAAAAGAAAAAAGAAATTTATGCCTATATTATTTCAGGTGTTATGCTAGATACCAAAGAAATAAGACCAACCAAGACACACAATCATTGTTCATAAAAGGTGCAGTCTACTAAGAAGTCTATAGATGCAAGAAAACCGTAACAATTTGTTCTGCTTTCCTTAAAATTAGAATTTTCATTTTTTTTAAACCTTGTATCAGAAGCAATTTTGCACATTAGTTTTTCTACTAAATTTTAAGTTTCTCATGCCACACATAGGTTGGGATAGTGTTGCAAACAAATCTTAAGTTAAAAAAAACATAACTGCAGCAAGTCTTAAAAAACCAAGGCAATCTAAAAAAATTTTTGGACATACATTCCATGTTATAAAATACTTTAAATTGTATGTGAAGACCAGACCTCCTCTAAACAACTGACTCATCTAGTTACACCTTACAGTATTTAACAATGACTTTAATGGGCATTTTTTTTTGAGGCAGTCTACACTGGTGATCAAACTCAGGGTCTCAAACAAGCTAGGCAGGTGCTCTTCCACTCAACTACACCTTTGGTGCTGAAGAGATGCTCTTGAAAAAAAAAATTAAAAACCCACAGTCTTCCCTTAAACCTGTTATTCTGATTTCAAAAACAATATGCATCAGGGAAGCCCCAGTGTAGCTGCACAGGTCTGGAGAAGCCCATCTCACACCCTGCTATATCCTTGTAAACCTGGGATCAGAGAAATCCAGGTGCCTGCCCCATTCCCCTATACCACGGAGGGGCAGCCATTGTGGGAAGTGTCTGGAACCCTACAACCAGCTTGCTGGGTAGAACCCAGGAGAATTACAAGAGGAAGGAGCAAAAGGCAATCTCAGACCTCCAGCCCACAGAAAACAAATCTGGGAGACACAGTCATGGGAGAAAATGGAATTCATACACCTGAAATCTCCAAAAGGATAACAATCGAAATAAAGAAACAACTTCATGAGACTGTAAAAGTAATCAGATCAGAAATAATATCTCAGGTGAAAGAAGAAATGAAAAACGTAATGAAAGAATTCCTAAACATATCTAAAGAAGACTTAGATAAAAAAGAAGAGCATAAGTAAATGATGGAAACCTTGAATGAACAATATAGAAAGGAATTACAATGCATGAAACAGATCCAAAAAGATATCCAGGAAATTAAGAAGTTGATCAAAAGCTGGCAAAACCACTTGAAACAGACTGAAGATAGACTTTCAGACCTTGAAGACAGGATTGCAGCTAGCAATGGTGAAAGTAAAGATTTTTTTAAAATAACAAGGAACAAGGAAATAATTCAACAGCTGCAAGACAATGCAAAGAGAAATAATTTAAGAGCAACAGGCATCAATTAAGAAGCAGGGGTCAACACAAATGAAATAAAAATGCTATTTACAGAAACAATAGTGGAAAACTTCCCAAACATGGGAAAAGGATCTGGTATACAGAGGCATACAGAACTCCAATTAGCCATAACCAAAGTAAATCTACACCAGACATATAATAATCAAGATCCCAGAAACTCAGCACAAGAACAGAATAATAAAAGCTGCTAGAGAAAAGAAAGATCACCTATTAAGGAAAACCAATTAGAATCATGTCAGACTTATCAACACAAACTATATCAAGTCAAGAAGAGCTTGGAGTGAAGTGTTTCAAATCCTGAAAGAAAACAACTTCCAATCCAGATTGCTGTACCCTGCAAAACTATCTTGCAAAATTGATGGAAGATACTTCCATGATAAAGAACAATTGAAGGAATTCATAACCACCAAACTAACCCTACAAAGAGTGCTAAAAGATACTCTAGAGAGAGATAAAGATGACCATGGTTCCAGGAACAGTAGCAGAGGAGGATCACCAAACAAGATAGGCAACTGAATGAAGGGGAAAAGCAGAGGGCCAACAACAGGGGAATAGCATGGCACAGACAAACCAATGTATGCTGGCTGTAACCAGTAATGTAGATGGCCTCAATTCAGCAATAAAAAGAAATGCAGGGAGAGTGGATCAAGAAACAGGATCCATTAATATACTGTATGTAAGAATCACATTTAACACAAAAGGAAATTTATAGACTGAAAATGAAAAGGGAGAAAAGAATTGATCTGAACAACAGAAGACCAGAAAAAAGCATGAGTAAGTAGCCCAGCAACTGCAGAATGGATAAGAAAGATATGGCATTTTCATACAATGGAAGGCTACCCAGCTATAAAGTTGGATAATCTTGAGGTTCCTTGGAACTGGAGATCATGTTCATGGGTGAACACTAGTATAAAAAACAGGAATTAGTGGGATCCAAAAACACAATAGATATTATGAAAGTGATAAGGGAGGAAACACCTTGGAGGAGAAGGTGTTAATTTCTTATTGTCTTGTCTTGAACTCTTGTAATCTTTTCACAATTTTGTTAGGTTTGGTTCTGTTCTGTTGTTTTGTTAGATTTTACCGTGTCAGATGGTATGGGCAGCTAGTTTGAACATAATGGGATGTATTACGGTAATCATGGCTGGTTTCCTATTACCTCATTTTGTAGTCCTATAATGCTTTCTTTCTTGTGTTTAATCAGTTTTACTCTGTTCTGTTTTGTTTGATTTTATTATGTGTGATGGTATGAACAGCTGATTTGAAGAAAAAGAGACAGTAATCTTTGTCCATTTCCTGTTATCTGGTTTTAAAGTCCTGTAATGCTTTCATTCTTTTGTTTTGATTGGTTTTAATCTGTTTTCTTATTATTTGATTTCATTGTGTATGAGGGTATGCACAGCTATTTTGAAGAGAACAAGAGACACTGTGGAAGCCATTTTGATTTCCTACTGTCTTGTTTTGAAGTCCCATAATGCTCTCATTCTATTGTTTTGATTGGTTTTATACTATTTTGTTTTGTTGGATGGTATTGTGTGCGAAGGTATGGACAGCTATTACGAAGAAAACAAGAGACCTTATGGTAGCCACTGTTGATTTCCTGTTGTCTTGTTGTGAGGTCTGTGTGTTACTTGCATTGTTCTGTTCTGATTTGTTTTGTTCTGTTTTGTTTTATTCTTGTTAAAATAAAAAAAAATTGATAAAAAACAATACACAGTGGATGATACATCCCTTTGGACACTTCTTTATGGACTGGTATAAAATTCTGGGACAAATGTAAGGTTGGCAGGGGATGCACTAGGGAAGAGAAATTAGGACACAGAAGCTTGGTGTAAATTCAGAGTCATTTGGTTAAAGGCAGATATTTCATATGTTAAAGTCCATAGTTACAGCCCTAACTCCTATATAATAAGAAACAAACACCAAGTAAAAGTTTTATTGTCCAAAGATGAAAAATACTCAGAGGAAAAAGGAAAGGAGGAAAATTTTCTCAAAACACACTAGTTTAGCACTTAGATCTAGAAAGATCTGCTTTATAGAGTTTGTTTTCTACTAAATACTACAATATGCTTGTTCTCATCAGAATACGCATTTCTTTGTTCTCATGGTCCTAATGTGCAAATAAGTACAGAAGACAGTAGAGTCCAGAAAGTGGTAATACTACTTCCCACTTGCTATGGTAAAGTTGGAGGCATGTCTGGTGATTTTTTTTTTTTTTTTGTACCACGGATCAAACTCATGACCTTGCGCTTATTAGGCAAGCGCTTGAGCCACTGAGCTAAATCCCCGGCCCAACGTGATGCTTTTTGATGTCAGACTTATGAAGATTAGCTCTTAATTCTAAAATTTATAGCAATGGCATTTATGTATTTATTTTGCTTCACTTTCTTGGTGTATGAACAAATCTAACAGTTTTGAAATAATTTGAGATTAACTATACTCCTTTGAAGACACTGAAAATCAAAGGAACACGTGTAAATATATATAGAATCTGTCAAAAAATATGCATATGTACTTCAGGAAAAGAAAAATAGTATGATATGTTTTCAACAGATGTTGTTACCCTTGTATCAGGGACACTAGGGGATGTCATACAGTGCAAATAAAAACCCGCTTCACCGCCAGACCTTAGAGAAGAAACTGAAAATGCACGTGCAGTAATTTCAATGACCAAGGTTACCCAACAGCAGTTTGCCATACACTACTAATAAGTGTCTGGAAGCTAATGCTTAACACTTTGAGCACCTCTAGTAACTGTAGAGGCCAAAGGTGACTTGTATTAATTTTATGATATCACAATAAATTTAGTATCAAAATACGTATAGACTTTTTCTTTTCCTGAAGTGTGTATACATTTTTCTGGTGGACTCTGTATCTAACTAATAGATTACCTGAATTTTAGAGGACACACAGAATACAGAAAGAGCAAGTAAAGAAAGGTACATGGAAATAGTAAAAAAAGAAAGAGACTCTTTACACAGTCTGGTGATCACATTAGACTGCAAGTGGAAGGATTAGTTATTTAATGGGTATGTAGTTAGTATAGACCAATATATTTGGTCTTTAACATCATTCCTAACTCTGAATCAGTATTGAAATCTTTTTTTATTTTTTATTTTTTTAAACAGGATACAACAAAGGAAAATAAAACTAATCAGAACAAAGCAGAGTGAGTGATACAGGACTTCACAACATTACAAAATGAACAATAGTTACCATAATGCCTTTTGTTGTCTTCAAAATAGCTGCAGATACTTTTGGACATAGTAAAAATCAAACAGAACAGAATAGAATAGAAACAGTAAAACAAAACAATGGACACAATAAAAGACTACAAAACAAGACAACAGTAAATTCAAAATGGCACCATATATATATCTTAACATCATTGAAATAGGTGCTCATGCCACCAGGTATAACATAATCAAACAAAGCAAAACAGAATAAAACCCAACCCAACAAAACAATAAACAATGCGGGACTTCAGAACAAGACTACAGGGAATCAACAACGGCTCCCACCCTCAGAAGGAGACCCCCTAGACGTCACGCTGCATACGGCTATTTTCTGAATAGATGATCAGATCACTGGCCCTAGACCTGCAAGGTCAGTGAAACACCAAAGCACCACAGGCTTTCAATTGCGTTTTACCTTAGTAACTATCATCAGAGCCTGTGTTTCTCTGGATCCGCCGGTTGCTTGGAGGGGGCTTGACACTTTTGATTGCCAGCCCACGAGCCTGAAGGAGCTGGGACCTAACTGTCCCCCCTGCCAGTGGGAGCCCATGGGGAGAGGCTTGGCTCTGGGTGTCCCAGTCCAGGCAGGAGCCTGCACACGGTGCTGTTTCTGGCAGGATGGGTCTAGCTCTCCCTCCCCACAGTCCACACTGACGCTGACTCACGGAGGGGAGAAGCTTGGCTCTGGAGGTCCCGGTCTAGGCAGCGGCCCGCACATGATGCTGTTTCCCTGAAATCTTTTTTTTGTTGTTATTAAAGGTAAGGTCTTGCTATGTAGTTTAGACAGGTCTTGAACTCATGGTGTAACCCAGGATAGCCTTGCATTCACAGCAATCCTACCTCAGCCTCTTGAGTGCTTGGATCACAGGTATGTGCCACCACACCTGACCAGTATTGAAATCTAAAAGGGTGAACTGTTTGGCATAGGTGTAGGGTGTCTACTGATGATGTGGCCAAAATATCAGGAGCAAAATTCAAATGTTCCACAAGCATTTGATATTTGGAAGTGGGATGGCAACAAACCATGTGACAAAGCCATGTGTGCATGCATGTGACTGTGAAGATGCTTCAATGTCAATATGTAATATTTTTTATAGAATGCCAAATTTATCTCAACCGATACAATATTCTACTAAAAAAGGAAACCTTACTATTAATAAAATGCATATAAAAATTAATGGTAGGGCTGGGGATCTAGCTCAGTGGACTAAGTGCCTGCCTGGCAAGCGCAAAGTCGTGAGTTCAATCCCCGGTGCTGCAAAAAAAAAAAAAAAATTAATGGTTCCAGTAAAAGGCAGCAGGGAAAGAAAAAAAAGTGAGAAACATGATTCTTTATGAGATTATGTATCACGGAAGAGAGTTTGCCATTTTTTTAATGCAAAAATATACACACAAAACTGATCAAAATATTAATTAATTGCTAATTTCAGAAACTTAGGAAAGTAGGTCAGTCTGAAATCCATGCTTCACATGAAACAGCAGATACTTTTTTTAAAAAGCTAAATGTATTTATTAATAAACCTGAATAAATTAAATTGTTATACTACAAGACTTTCTTACATCAAATAACTTTTTAAAATGCAGTATCCTAATTATTTATTTACAGACAGGGTCTCGTTCTGTTGGCCAGGCTCATCTTCAACTCTTGCGTGCAGGCGATCCTTTGGCCTCAGCCTCCCTGGTAGCTAAGACCACAGGCATGCAACACCATGCCTAGTTTAAAAAGCAAGTTTTAATCCCAGCACAGAGGAGGCTGAGGACTGCTATGAGTTCAAGTCCAGTGTGGGCTAGACAGTAAGTTTAAGGCCAGTCTGAACGGCAGAATGAGACCCGGTCTCAAAAAAAAAAAGGAAATGTCTTTTAATGTTAATGCCCTCACCACCTATTTTTTTTAACTCTGTATCACTTAATCAAAGGTTTAAAATCACCTAATCTCTTCCCTCTTCCCTGTTGACTGTTTAGAAGTACTTATAGTATTATATGTGCGTCTTTTTAACAAATACTCAGCAATGCTTAAGCCAGAATAAAACAGGCTCAGCCAATAGTTAAGAAAATAATATAACAAAGCAACAAATATACATCAAACAGCAAAAGCTCATCAATGCAATTTCATAACTTAAAGGCCTTTAACTAATAAAACAAACATATTTTTAAAAAGTTCTTCAAAAAAAAACAGTTCTTAAGAAGTTTCTGTCATACAGCTGGAGGCCTTGACCAAGAATGTAAATGAAATGTGAAAACAGCTGAGTTCATTCTAACAACACAAGGATTTGTTCTCCTCTGGGAATTGCAAAAGAAACTTCAACAATGAACAGACACAAAACTTCTACGCAAATATTACAAAAATTTCTCCATTACACAAATGGGGCCAGCAGCCCTCCCACCAGGTCATTTCTATTTTTTGCAAAGCCACTGGAAAACTTCTTCATTGGATACCAAGAACATATTTGGTAACTAAAGGAAATTAAAGTCATGAAATTATTCAAGAGATACAACAAATTTTTGGATTTGAGAGTCCACAGAAAATCACGTTTTAGGATACCATATTATGTATTAGAGGGTAGTTTCACTTAAGGGTAGTAACTGGCCATTAAAACCGTAGATACTAAGTATAACAGTCCTCAAACATGTAGTTCTGTTTAAAAAGATATTTTAAAGAACTCACAGAGAATAAATCTGCCTTCTAACAACATTACAAAGAAACAGCAAGGAGGGAAACAAGAAGATGCAGAAGTGAACGGAGGAGATGGAGGCATGGGGCCCAGCAGACCAAAGGAGCATCTACTGTGACCGAGCAGAGCAGTATGGTGAGGCTCATACTGCACACCCTCTGCAACAGCCAGGCAGCTGCTACACAGGAAGTTCTTGCTGCCCCTGTGCCTATTCACTCTTCTTTCCTCCCATACTGCAGGCATTTTACTCAGTCAATCTCACCTCACCCCTCTGTGCAGTGGCTGGAAGTTCAGTTGTGTCAGAGCAGGGGAGCACACATGACCAAATGATTCCTAACAGATTTTAAACATTTTGCTCTTTTTTTTTTTTAAAATCTGTATTTATATTGCTATGGTCCTAATGTTTGTGTCTCACCAAAATTCATTATGTTTAAATTCTAACCCCCAAGATGATGGTACTGGGAGAGAGAGGGATTAATGCTCTTCTACGAGAGCACCCAGAGAGATCCCTGACCACACAGGCCACAGAAGGACACAAGAAGGCACTGTCTATGAACCAGACGGTGGGCCTTCATCAGACATCTGTTGGTGCCAAGATCTTGGACTTCCCAGCTTGCAGAACCATCAAGAAAAAAAAAATTCTTCTGATTATAAGCCACCTGGAGTACGGTATTTTTGTTACAGCAACTGAATGAA
Organism: Cuniculus paca; assembly: GCA_004365215.1. Lineage (NCBI taxonomy): Eukaryota > Metazoa > Chordata > Mammalia > Rodentia > Cuniculidae > Cuniculus > Cuniculus paca. The sequence continues at coordinate 9,580 of RJWT010016799.1, read as the reverse complement.
CTAAGATACATACACAAAAAGTGATAACACATTTACTATTGATGTACAGGAGCCAGCTTATACTGATTTCGTGAGAGTTAACAAATTTTCAGATATTTCCTAAGCCAGTTGTTAAACACAGTCATTACTGGAAATTATATCAACTCACAAATCAAACAACAATAAAAGTAGTATTAAAACATCATTTTCTAACTATTTTCCTAACTTAATGTGCCACTTTGAAGTACTTCCCAATTCAACATTAGTGGTATCACATTGGTATCTTGAAACTGGTCACTAGGGGGTATTTATACCACAAAAATTGGCAAACTAGGGCTGAATTTATCATTTTATTGTCTAGAGACATAAGGAAGTGAAGGAGAAAATATTAACAACACACTGAACATGTCAAAAGCTTTACGAAAGGCTGGGTATATAGCTCAGTGCTAGCAGTGCATGTTTAATTTGCATAAAGCCCTGGTTTTAACACCCTGGCACTAAAAAACCAAAAATAATAAAAATAAAATATTATAAAAAATACAAAAAAATTAATGGGACAGTTTTCCTATATTTGAAAACTATCTGGATCAGATAGGAAGTTGCTCATGGAATGCCAACAGTCTTATAAAAAAATCTCATTAATATAAACAAAATTAATAACATTAATATAAACAAAATGTAGCATTATTGGAATTATGTTCAAATTACTAGCTATTAAACATTTAACAGTATACTACTGCATGTGCCCAAAATGGTATCAATATTAAGAGTTACAACAATATTTTTCTAGCTTTATGTAATAAATATGACTACTTTTATGATTTATTTTTAAAACACTTGCTATGGCATAAAGCAAAACAAGTTAATTGATTCATGCCAAATTCATGATCTTTGAATAATTAATATTATATTCAATTAATCACCAATTAATTCACCAATTAATCTAATTAATATTTTCTAAAATATCAGACTGAGGGCAAATGTATTTGCCATTATAAAGGTGAAACTCCTTTGAATCCTAACACAAACAACAAAAATACTTATAGCATGTAAACTTCAAAACAGTTTGCAAAAAGAAAATGATCACTGTATTTCCCAAATCTCTGTAGCTCTAGCATTAAAAACAAAACAACAAAAAAAAAGAGAGTGAAGAATCAAATTAAACCAACATAAAATTTAAAGTTTTAAAAGCATTAATGTAAACTTTTCCTGAGTGTTATATTTTAAACACAGGACATTTTAATACAGATTAGGAGACATGGAACCACCCAAGAGTATTTGGAATTTTTATTAAATATCACAAATGTAGAACTAATCATAAATGCCATCTCAAATCAAATACAAATAAAGGAGAGGATAAAGTATAATCAGACTTTAAAAAAACAGATCCTCATTAGCAAGACGGTGCAGACATGAAGAGTAACACTGGCCTCTTTGCAGCAGACAAAGCCAGTTACTCAAACTTGGAGCAGGTCCAGGGCTGGCATTTTTAGAACTGGTGTGGCCAGTACTAATCTCAACTTCTGCTGGCTCCTAAGACCATCCTGCTCACACCTGTAACCACAGAATGCCTCTGTGTTAACTGTTTCCTGGGTCATGGTCCTTCCTGTTGCAAGAATTACTAACAGAAATCATCTGAAATGAGTATTTGAGAAGATGCATGGAAGGACAGGAAGGCCGACAAACACTGTGACTGATCTTTTCTATTTTAAATAATTTTACTTTCACAAAACAGACACATTATTCAGTAATCCCCACTACCTATAACATAGCAAGTACCATTTCCATTTTACTGACCAAGGGACAACAACAAAAGGGATCTTTTCAAACACCCAGATCTACTGTGATATTACTGTGAATCTTGCTTCCAGATATATATTCTGATGGTTAAAACTGGGGCCACAATTCTCCAAGAAATACACAACTAAGGATGAGTTAAATTGTGTCAGAGAACATTAGGGATTCTACCTAAAATTTCAAGAAGGTGAGAAAGAGAGGACATGAAAGAAAAGGGAAAGGAAAATATACCGCTGAGGACAGAGTCAGAATCTAAGTCTCACTTCTAAACTAGCTCTTAATTCCACTTTATTCCCACAGACCACACCCTGACACAAAGGTCTCAAAGCGGACCAGATGGAATTTCCAAGGCAGAATAATCCGCAGTGAAGCAGCAACCCTATAGAAGGTACTAGAAAAGATCGCCGAAAAACAAATTACTGTAACAGTGAACTGCAAACACTGAGGGACACTGCTGTTCCTCAGAACATCAAACACACTGTCCAAACCCAAATATTTTCTCAGGGTGAAGTCACATCCAAACTAAGCAGTGAGGTCAAGCAGGCCCATTCACAGGACTCACCACTTTCACCAGTCCCAGCAAAGACAGGGTATTTGGGTTGGAAGAGAACAAAGAGAAATATTAATGGCAAGCAAAAATTCAAGAGGAAAGAGGACTGTTAATCCTTGATGCCTGATAGGATCTTAGGTGAATCAGGTAGAGAAATATTTCTGTACATTTATTTTTTAGGGTCCAAGTCTCTGTATTTCATATAAATCACCTCAATCCTCTATAAATGCTTATCACACACACACAGAAAAATTTTTTTTCAGCATCAGGAATTGAACTCATGACCTTGCGCTTGCCAGGCAGGCACTTACGCCACTGAGCTAAATCCCCGGCCCTTGTCTTTTTGAGACAGGGTCTTGCTATGCCATTCAGGCTGGCTTTTGCTGTTCAGGCTCACTTTGTAGCCCAGGCTGGTCTCAAACTCACAACAATCCTCTTGTCTCAGCCTCCCGAGTGCTAGGATTACAGGTGTGTGCCACCAGGCCCAGCCATGAAATATTTTTTGAATATAAGTCAATCCACTTCCAGACAGATCATTGAAGCTGTGTGTGGTGGCACAGGCCTGTAATCCCAGCACTCAAGAGGCTGAGGCAGGAGGATAGCCGCAAGTTCAAGGCCAGCCTCGGCTATGATTTCAAAGTCAGCCTAAACTATATAGCAAGATTGTATTTGAAAAACAAAACAAAACCAAAAGCAAAACCCTTCAAAACAAAACACAAATATGTCACTGTACAGAAACTCTTAATACAGCTGTTTGATATCATATTTGCATCAATCAATATTTCGTGGAGATGTTATTTTTAAAATCACAATCCTTCCAACATTATGAATGCAAGCTGTGGTTGGACCTCAGATTTAAGTGGAATGAATCTATGGGATATTTAAAAGCTGTATTCTCTACAATCAAGAACAATATAGAGTGGTGCTGGAGGTACAGTTCAGTGGGCGAGAACAAGTTTAGCATGCACAAGGTCCTGGGTTAGGAGCCTGGGTTTAATCCCCAGCACCATTCCCAAAGTACTCTATTTTAGTACTGAGATGAAGTTTCTTCTTTATGCAAATAGAAGACCAAGAAAAAGTGAGAAAAGGTGACCTACCTTTGTACATAAAACATCTGTTTGCGGTAAGGCTATAAATTAACCCCCGAGACATGAGGCGCGTGGGACTTGGCAGCAATGACCCCTCTGATTGTCATTAGACATGAACGGCAAACTGCGTGAAGAGTCCAAGGCCTAGTTTCAGTCCTGCCACTACTCATTCTGTGTGCATAATCATGTCACTTAACATCAGTTTCCTTATTTAAAATGACATTATTAAATTGGCAGATTGCTACACTACTAGGTCAAAAAAAATTGAATACGAAAGCCCAAGATTTCAACCTAAATTCATTTAGTTAGAATCAATACAACTAGAGTAAGGGAATACTTAATCTATTCAATAATAATAACAGCTAACCTAATTGGACTGTTGTAATGGCTTCACACCATTTAACTCAATTTATACATCTACTCTTAGAAGAAGGTGCTGTTATTATCCCAATATCAGAAAGAAGTTTATGTAATTGAATGTCCAAAATCTTACATGTGGTGAATGATTAAGCCAAGGTTTGAATTTAGAAAGCTGGGCTCCAGAGAATGAGTTCTTTACTACTGTGCTTCACTGCCTTCTAATGAGTTCACCTACAGTTAAATGTAGACAGGAGAAAACACACACACACACACACACACACACACACACACACACACACACACTCTTATATAAGTGTGAATTGCCGAGGCTGGAAATGTTTATAAATCAGGGGCAACAGTGAAAGAATGGGGCAGGGTCTTGAAGGGTATCAGAAAATGATTCATGACTTTCATCACTTCTCGTATCATTCATAAAACGTTTCAAGGAATGTATGTAAATAAATATTTGGAAATTCATAGGTCTGCCTGTGCTTTATGTTGTTTTAAGAAATCTCACATTAAAAAGAAGTCTTTCATAAGGTATTTTTGGTGGTGAAAGAGGATGAAACAATAAAGGCTTCTGTTTGAGGCACAGATCTCCTGTCAGTGTTCATAAGACAAGCAATGCATTTTCCTCTTCGCACAATATATTACATGGCAAGGGTTCTGTTTGTCCACAAATACTTTATAAAGTACTCTTCTGCTTTTCTCAATATATTCATGGCATACTTATCTACGTGGAAGTAAATTTTAGAATAAAAGCTACAGTTTGAGATAATTCCTAAAGTCAATGTAAGAACATTAGGAAATGTAACATGCAGTTCTAAATTATAATATGGTTACCATTGTTTATTTTAATGGAACTTCTTTGTGAGGCTAAAAGAAACTGAAATCCCTTTAAAGTCTGAAGAGATAAGGGGGTTTCAATATGCGCATTCAAGGGCTATCTCTAGAATTCATATAAACAGAAGAAGGACAGGTGTGCTTAGTGCAGCACTGGGCAGTAAAAAGGTGGCCCCTCATGAAGCTCTCCTTGCCCACTCTTCTGGAGCTCATGTCATCTCAGCTTTCATCTTCTCCTCTCCTGCTATACTTAGACTTGTTCTGCTTGCTTATCACATACATGTCCCAAATCTAAATAATCTAATTTTTAAGCACCAGAAACTACAGCTTTTAGCTCTGTGTCTTTTAGTTTAAACTTTCAAGAGAAGAATGTGATCAGTGCAGTGTATAGGCCAGAGGTTCTCCAGCAATGACGATTTTGGATATGACCATGGAGAGGCCTGGCCATAGGTACCTGTCCTTCAGCTGAGACTGGGACTTGGCAAGAACCAATTGCAATGTAACCATGACCAGGGCACAAGGTAGTATTCTGTGGCATTGCACCACCACCCTTTGCTCAAAGCTATGGAAACAATCCCCACATTGGAATGCCACCTAGAAAGTCTACAGAAGGATCAGTTATAGATAGGGGTTGTTTCTAGAGTAAGTCTTAAAATCCTTGAATCCCAAGACCATTAGAAAGCATCTTGATGGTATGGATTTTTTCCATGGGCTATTTTACAGAGTGACCTGCTTTTACCAGTGAATTGCCTCATTAAAGAGCAATGATGAGGTCCTGTATTCAGAGTGAGAGGTGATTAGGGGTTTATTCTCAAAAGCAATGCCATTAATTTCCCAAACTGAACTTAATCTATATGAAAAAATCAGTACTAGTAGTAACAGAAGGCCAAATCTGTGTTTTTTCACAACTGGTCAAAGATAGTATCACTACATCAGAAGCTTATAGAAGCCAGGCATGTTGGTGCACACCTGTAATCCCAGGACTTTGAGGGCAGAGGCAGGAGGATTACAAACTCAAGTCCAATCTGAGTAACTTAGCAAAGCCCTGTCTCAAAATAAAGTAATATAGAAAAAGGTCTGGGAATACAGCTCAGTGTGAAGGCCCTGGGTTCAATCCTCAATACAAAAAGGGGTGGGAGAGAAAAAGAAAAATAAAAAGATGTTGCTGGGACCACTTAACAGTTCTGACAATCCCAGACTTTATCCATTCTCATGAAGCAAGGACATGTAGCCATGTGTTACCCAAGTGGGAAAATAATTCCCTGCAATAAATCTCTTAATGTATATCTACTACTGGTTCTGTTTATCTGACTTAAAAGGTAACTAAATAATTATCAAACAACCCAAAAAGGTACTAAAATTAGCCCTATTTATAAATGAGGAAACTGAGATAAAGAAATTTTGAGGAACTTGCCAAGGAAACTGGCTGCTAATTAATAAAGCTGCAATTTAAATTGAAGCAACTACACACTCTATTAGAATGGTTCTACATGATTCTACCCATATGGACAGAGCCTAAAACAATTGAAAAGTACAAATGTTCTCCAAAACTCAGCACGACTTCAGAGTAGCTTTCTGCATTTATTTTTTAAATTAAACTTTTATTAGTACATGTTTACAGTACATAATGACTATCCTTATTGTGAGGAGTTCGCATACATACAGAACACATCTGAATTCTTTTTCATCCCTTTCCCTGCCCCTCTTCTTAACTCTTGGTACCCTTGCTTTCATTTTAGATCACCCTAAAAGTTTCCCAAACTTAAACACAGACAGTCCTGATTTCAAATATGGATTTAAGGGGACATTAGTGGCATCTATCTTTCTAATTCGGGGGACCCAACTCCTGAGTTTCCTCAGAATAGCTTCTGGAAAGCTCCAGGCACTTGGGTTTCCAGGCACATGATTTAGTACAAGATCCAATTGGAAAGGATATCTGGAGATCTGAAATAAAAATTATAGAAATGAGTCACAGACAACAAATCTGATTATTCTGGCACACAAGTATGAATTACATTGAAATACTTTGTGTGTGTGTGTGTGTGTGTGTGTGTGTGTGAGAGAGAGAGAGAGAGAGAGAGTGAGTGCACACGAGCTGTGGATTGCAGAGAACCTTGTGCATGCTACAAGCAAGCACTCTATCACTAAGATACACTGTCTAGTGCATATTTACATATATTTTTCCCCTTTACAGTACTGGATTAAATCCAAGGCCTTTGCACTGAGCTGTATCATTATATTCCCAGTCCTTTTTATTTTTTTAAACTTGGAGACAGGGTCTAAGTTGCATAGGCTGAGGTAGAACTTTCATTCCTCCTGTCCCACCTAGAGTGACAAGATTACAGGAATATGCCACCACATCTGGCTTGACGCCAATATTCTAACTGGTTATGTATTTTCTTCTAGTACATCTTTATGTGATACAAGGCCAAGGAAGATCATCAAAGATGTCACGCTATGAGGATGCAATCTTTTACTAAGGCAATTTGGTTGTAAAGATGCTCCCGGACGTAGGACAGGCTTACATCCCAAGAAACACATTATAAATTGAACACATCATAAATAAAAACGTACTTTAAAACATCTAACCTACAAACATTCTAGCTAGCCTAATTAAACATGCTGAGGAAATTTACACTAGCCTGTAGCTGAGCAAATCATCTGACGTCAGTTCTGTAATAAAGTGCTGAATGCCTCATGTAATATACTGAATATTGTACTGACAGTAAAAAACATGGCTGTGTGAGCACACTTTCTCAGGACTGTAAAGTCAAAAAGTGTAAGATGAATCATCATGGACAATTGGCTATATATATATGGTCTTAAAATGTGTAGTTTTTGTTCCATTAATTCTACTGTTAGGAATTTAGCATAAAGGGATAATCAGTGATGGTTCATAGAAATGCAGGTATAACAATCTTACCACAGCACTCTTTATAACAGTAAAAACCTGGAAATAATCTAAATATCTGACAACAGAAATATTAAAGTTTGGTATACCTACAAGATACAGTACCATCAAAAATCGTGTTATGGGAAATGTTTACAAATTAGTGCTCTGTGGGAAAAATGTTACATACTATGTCCCAATTACGTTTTTTAAAAGTACACCAAATACAGAAAAAAGACTGAACTATGAATTTGCCAACTGTAATTATTCAACTGTTATTGATTTTAACCTTTTCTTGGTGATTTTACAAACTTTATATAAGTCTGCATTATTTTCATAGTAAAAAATTTTAACCATATTTTTTAAAGAATATGTACTGAAATGGGAAAAATGTTCACAATATAATGAAATAAAAATTTTAAAATAGTATATTTAGGCTGGGCATGGTAGCACATGCTTGTAATCCTAGCACTCAGAAGGCCGAGGCAGGAGGACTGCCAAGTTCAAGGCCAGCCAGGGCTACAAAGTAAGTTCAAGGCCAGCCTGAACTGTATAGTGAAACTCTGTCTCAAAAAGACAAAAAACAAAAGACAAACAAACAAATAGAATTGGCATCTAAAACCAGTATATATATTAGCCTTGTTGTATCTATTGGAAACCAGAAAAACTACATTAAAATGTAACAGCACCAAAATATGTTATACACGTGTCAACTGCCAAAAAGAATGTAACTATAAAGTACTGTAAATTAGTATACTAATTTAAAAAAATTTAACAGTGATTAACTATGATAGGATTATAAATGATTTTCTTTTTAAAATTTTCTATCATAAACATATTCAGCTTTATAAACATAACAAATGTGATTTTGTTTAAAAATTATTTTTTAAAAAGAGCAATGGAGGGCTGGGGATTTAGCTCAGTGGCACAAGCGCTTGCCTGGCAAGCACAAGGTCATGAGTTCGATCTTAGGTACCAAAAAAAAAAAAAAAAAAAAAAAAAGCAATGGTATCAAAAGCAGAAATTCACCATGTGGAAAACTTTAGAAGAGTACAGTTCAGTTTGTAAGGACTTTTTCAACTTGAGTTTCTCTTTGGAATTTACTAGAGAAACTACTATGCAATAGATGATGATAAACTTTTAAGTCCTCCTGTCATCTAGCAGCATCCCGGACTGCTTGCGGGAGGCAACACGCCAAGGAAAATAATATCTTGAGGAAACAGCTTTGGATTGAGGGGATGTTTGTCCTTTAGACATAACGCTCCTCTAAAGACTTCAAGATGATTGAAACTTTCCTTCTATTCTTTTATTCTCTTAGTTACCAGAGGATACTAATTCTCAATCTTCCAGTCCCAAAGGAGGGAGAACCACACAGAAGAGAACCTTCTTGCAACACAGGTCCTTCACGCAGTCAAAAGCGGTGTATGAGGGACATTCTTTGCATCTCTGGAGACCTGGCTATCCACTGGAATGAGATCAGATGTGGCAAAAACCTGCAAAGGGCAGAACTTCAGCTGTGTAAGAAGCCCCTAATCGACAAAGAAGCTCCCAATCCTGGAACGGTATTCCTGGGACCAGGCCTCATTTTCGGTTTTGAGAAGGGTTTTACATATAGAGAAAAGACTAATTTCTGACCAAGTTTACTGTTGTTGAGATGGGTGACAACTACAATACTGAGTGACTTTATTACCAATACTGTCAACACTAAGATTCTCTCAGGAATTAGTATGCTATTGTGGTTTATAATCCTAACCTATACTTTTTTTTTTTTTTGAGCGTTTACAGTTTATTCATCCTCCCGTGAAAAAGGCACAGTCGCTGCAATCTTTACTCCTTCGGCTTTTTGCCAGCACCAAACGTTAGCCTTTGCGGTGCCCCTAACTTTCTTCATTCTGTTCTTGCGCTCCTTTCGCTGCTTTCTTGAGGTCTTTTTCTTCTCATACAGGCCATGTCTTGCAAGTCTATGTTTGGGTTCGTTTTTCTTTGCATAATCCAAGAAATCATAAATCATGCCAAAGCCAGTTGTCTTGCCACCACCAAAATGGGTTCTGAATCCAAACACAAAAATGACAT
>RJWT010016798.1:7861-19787 GCA_004365215.1 Cuniculus paca | reverse complement strand
AAAGACAGGACCTGTCACCTTCACTAGAGGTCACACATGGCCGAGAGGCACCTACAGGCGAGCACTGAGGACTGGACACCCTGCTTTCTGTGCTCCCTCGCCCTGAGATTCCCAGCTGGGGCTCCCTATGGTCAGTCTCAAATAGGAAAATAGGTAGGCCAAGGTGGACTGTCCGGACAGCTCAGGACCTCTGGAGAGGGAGGGGAGCTTTGTCTATATTCCTGACCTTGGAGGCACAGCTTCTGCTCCTGTAGTGGATAAAGAAGTGGTCCAGCCCTGACAGCCCCAGGGTGACTTTGTGCAAGCCCTTTCTATTCTTAGGTGTTCATTTTCTGCATCTCTAAACATGCACTGGAAAGGATGCTCTGAAGTCACAGGTGGATGTGCTTTGTATAACGGCGAGGTGCCGTGTGTGTAAAGCTACTTTACACCCTTCAGATTTGTTCCTCCCAGACACAGCTCATCTCAACTTACAAACTCAGCAAAGATGCCGTTTACTGTGGGTTTTGTTTTCTGGCTAATTAATCCCCTGGCTCACCTTGAGCTTTAGTGTGACTTTTCAAGAACATCCTCACATCCAAGGTCACACAGCATTGTTAGATTTTTTTCCTCTTTCCCGTTTAACAAACTTTTATGTCCATCCAACTTTTCTACAGCTTCCTTATAGCTGGGGCCAGCTGGCGCTCAACATTGGATTTCATACTCACCCTCACACCGGGCTTATCTGCCCCCTCGTGGCTGAGGAAGGAATAGCCTCAGGGCTAGAGAAAAATCAAAGGCGGAAACTCAAGCTTAGAGCAGCAGCCACAAGCAAAAATAAGAAAGAACAGGAAGGGGAGTGCAGTACTCGCTGAGTTAATTAAAGGAACTTGAACTTAGCACTTTCTTTGCTCAGTTACTTAGTGTGCGGTGAATTGTAACTTCTTACAAATGTTTGGCTAGTTTGGTTTGTTTCATTTTAAAAACATTTTTATGAGTACAGGTTTGCAGTACATAATGATGACAGTCATTTTGGGGAATTGGTACATGCACATGACACATCTTGATTCCTTTTATGCCCACCTTCTAAAACTATAGTAATGTCTGACTTTAACCTTCTCTACAGCATGAGTTGGGGCCTCAGCTCACGGAGTTCAGATGAGGCATAGCTAATAAAGTCAGGTGGCTATGCACCATGTGTTAATTTAATTTCTTTTGCAGCATTCAAGGTGTTTGTAGACAATATGACATTAGGTGGTAAAGAGTTGTCTAGTCGCTAAATGAAGAAATTGTAAATACTGTTTGCAATTTCACAAGCCAACATTGGAGGGTGAAAACACTGTCTTTGAAGTGCGTCTGGGCACTGGATCTGTACAAAGCCCAGGTCCCTTTCTCCATGACTTTGGCCTCAGCATCTTGTTCCCATGGTCATCAGCTTCTGTACTGGGCCACCTGTCGCCTAGGCCACCTCCTGGTCCCGCACCATCAGGATCATTTACTATGCTGATGCTTACAGTGGGAGAAAAGACCGCATGTAAAGACCGGATGGAAGTATTCTTACGCAGGTGAGATTTACTTCAGAAAGTAAAGGAAACCAGAGATCTATGCTAACTGCTTTGAGGGTTTGGGAGAGTTTTCTTGGTGCAGATCCCATCACAAACAAGGACTCCCGCGCCAAATCTGGAGTATAAAACACAGTTACCTCAAGGCCCAAGTATGTTCTTTTTTTTTTTTTTTTTTTTCTCCTGGCACCAGGGATCAAACTTACAACCTCATGCTTGCCAGGCAGGCACTTACACCACTGAGCTAAATCCCCAGCCCTTGTGTTTTTGAGACAGGGTCTCACTATGCCATTCAGGCTGGTCTTGAGCTCACTTTGTAGCCCAGGCTGGTCTTGAACTCACAACGATCCTCTTGCCTCAGCCTCCAGAGTGCTGGGATTACAGTCATGCACCATCAGGCCCAGCTGTCCAAGTATGTCCTTCGTATTATGGGTAAACTCACTGCCTCTCTGTGCTTTAATTTCTTCAGCTCTGAAATGGCTGGGACGATCCCAGGTGTTCTGACCTCACAGAACTGCTATAAGTGAATGACTCACCTGCAGCACTCAGAGCAGAGCTCAGCTCCTCATCAGTACTGGAAACCCTGCAGTTACTGGTGCTGCGTGGTGACAGTGATGGTGACTTACCAGTGGCCGTTCTTCCACATATTTGCCCCAAGTGACTCTGGCTGTGTCCGCAAACAGAAAACAAAGACTATTAAAAAAAGAAAAATTGGAAAGAGAAATTCCCTGAAGATGCAGACGTGCCGCCAGTGAAACAGTGAAGAGATGTGCTACGGGGCTCTAAAGTCAATCTTTGAAGTGTTGGTCCCCAAGTGTCTTGAGCAAGGTTAGAGTAAATAAATGTAAGGCACCTCTGATTGTTGACCTGGAGGAAGTGCCTTGTGTGTGGCCATATGTTGCACTTTCTTAAAAAAAGCCACCCTGATTCTCCAGAGTAGGCATAGTTCTTAAAGATGGGCCCTGTGTTCCCCACCGTCAGGTCTCCTGCAGCATTCAGCACAGCGTTCTACGAACTGCAGATGCTCGGTTAGGAATGAGATGCTCTCCAGACGATGGCAAACTGCCTGCCTACTTAAAAATGAATCCGCACGCTGTAATCCTTTCCTGCAACTTCTGGCAAATGCTTTGGTTGGCACTTATCATTTGGATTTGTACCATTCTGTCTATTTTATGGGACTTGAAATTCCTACAAAGCGTCTGTCATAGGATTTTCCATTTTTACTGTTATTTCAAGGTAGAAAGAAGTGCTAGGGTAAAGGCAAGCCACTTTGAGTGCACTTTGTGGAGTTGCTTGAGAATAATTGAGACTTAGAGCTGGCGGGACCCCATCGCTGCAGCCTGGACACCAAGCACAGCACCCAGGCTGGGGCGGAAACACTGCAGCCGCCAGGGAGGGAGTCAGTCGAGCTGCTTAGTGCCTTTGTTTCCTTTCACAGTTGGAGAAACTGACTGTGGTCACAGTTGCACAGGGCCGGAGGAGGAGTTGGACTAAATGCTCCTTGTTGTCAGCCTGCTTTAACTGTGGCCTTCACATTTAAATCACAGCACAAAGAAGATTCTAAATGTATTCTTTGAGTAACTTTCTTTAAAGTATGTGCATAAATCAAATTCTTAGGTTAATGTGTTACATTGCAGGAAGGTAATTCTAGGAACTTTGTTCGTATCAGGAAAAAGGTTTGGTTTTGGGGGAAACTGGCATGAAGTATGCGGAAGTGGCTTGATCAAGGTGTGCCTTTCGCCCTGTTGTAAGTTTTGCTCTCTGTTGTACATTGTCAGGGCTTCCTGTAGCTACAAAAGACTTTTGCTGGGAAGTTTGTCTGTCTCTCTGACATAACCCATCTCCTACTTCTCTGGACCCCGGACCCTCACCCAAGAAATGTTGGTTATTGTGCTGATTGGCCTTCTGCTATTTTACAGGAGGGCAAAAGGGAGTCCAGTTCTTGTGGCTGTCTGAAGGGCCCCAAGCTGTCCGAAATTGGAACGATTGCCTGGATGATCACACTCTGTGATACCCTGCACAACTTCATCGACGGCCTGGCCATCGGGGCGTCATGCACGCTGTCTCTGCTGCAGGGCCTCAGCACGTCCATTGCCATCCTGTGCGAGGAGTTTCCTCATGAGCTAGGTAAGAGGCTGCTGGTGGGGAAGGCGACCTTTCAGGTGACACCGTCTTCATATCCCGCAGAGCCTCACTGGACAGGGCTGAGTGTCCTTGAGCTCATTCCCAGCGGGAAAGTCAGCCTGACTTGTGGCGTTTCCTTCTTCCAGGGGACTTCGTGATCCTGCTGAATGCGGGCATGAGCACACGGCAGGCCTTGCTGTTCAACTTCCTCTCCGCCTGCTCCTGCTACGTGGGGCTGGCTTTTGGCATCTTGGTGGGCAACAATTTTGCCCCGAATATCATATTTGCGCTGGCTGGGGGCATGTTCCTTTACATTTCTCTGGCGGATATGGTAAGACATTTAGGGGTTTGTTTTGTTTAATTGAAAACTTAGGAGTTGGGAGTGGATGGAGGGAAACTTTCCGCTTCCCTGTGTGTGGGCCTTGCTGTGGGGTCTGGGACCTCCCTGCTTCAGCCCACCCCATCGAGCCCAGTCGCTCAGTGTGAGTCCGCGGTGGGTCTCCCTGATTTTTAAAAATGAGATCTCATTAAAAGAAGGTGAAATGGTTTGCCTTTGTCTAAGCCGGGATGTTTTCCTAGGCCCCCTGTGCCTGCGGTGGGTGAGACTTGTCTTCTAGCATAGTCTGTCCTCATAGAACTTTTTCCTTCTCTTTTGTGGAAACGTCACATTTGGACTTGTTAGAGGAAACAGTATTGTGTTATTTCAAAGCTCTAAACAGTGAAAGCCTTTTGGAGTAAACTAAAGCTAGCCCACTGAAGCTGGTAAGGTAAACATTTGACAGTGCTTATTTTGTTGAGTGTGCTTCTGTGTTTCTGTCACGGTAGTGTCTATGTCTGTATTTATCTGTGTGTGTGTGTGTGTGTGTGTGTGTGTGTGACCAGTAGTGTGTTTCAGAGGGAAATAGCTCATGCACTTGTGAGTCATGAATAGCTTTGCAGAAAGTAACAATTGCAACTGTATGGAAAGCAAACTTTTTTTTTTTGTACTTGGAGCTGAAGTTATTAAACATATAATTTAATAATTTGATTGTTTTCATCTCTACCCTTAGCTCCAAGTTTAACTGGCTGGCTGCGTGCGCTGTGCCATGCAGGTCGCTGTAATAGCTAGGACTTCCTCTCCTAGAAGCGTTGCTTGCTGCTTTTATCTTTGTCTTCACCGAATCCAGGCCTCATACCATCTTCCCTCTAAGTGGCCACTTCTCCTTTTTCAGATAGTAAAGCAGAATCTACTGGTGTTGCCCAGTTAGGGGAACACTAGTAACAAATGATGCTGCTTCTGCTTACAGAACTTTTACATTTTTCTAGCTGATTTCACAGCCCCATCCATTTTACCCTGGCAGGAGTTTTCTCAAGCCAAGCGCATGGGTCTGTTGGACCCTGGAGACCTCGAAGGGCGTTGAGGCAGTGTGCCCTGGCATACGTAGCCAATCACTTTGCAATGTGCCTTGCAGAACCTGCGTGTTCATACCCCCTACATGGCCTGGTTCGTACCCATTGCTGAGAGAGGGTGGATTCTAGACAAAATACCTAGGGTTTTAAGTTTTTTCACTGTGATGATGTTACAGTCTTTGATCCTAGAATAACGCACAAATTTATGTTAAAACCTTTTGATTTTGTGATGGTAGAGCAAGTGGAAGGAAACAAGTTGAAGAAAAAGAAATTACATGTAGGGTTATTTCTGTCAGGTGATTCATTCCAGTCCCTGCGTTCTGGCAGGGATGAAAAGAAAGGCACAATCTTCATGCAGACTAAAGAATTACTATTATTATTGCTACTATTCGTAACTAATTACTCTTAGAAAGCTAGTTCTAAAATGCTATGAAAAGGAAAAGCAGGGTACGTGATGAGAGGGGATAATAAGAAAATCTAGCACGAAGCAGGCCGGGCTAAGGGAAGTGCTTCAGGGAGGTGCGATTTAAGGAGAAGTCTGAGGGGTTTGGTCCGTGGAAAGACTGGAGGTTGAGGAGTTGAGGCTGAGGCTGTGGTGAATGTGTGGACACTGAGGAAGGGGTGAGGTGGGTACAGGTGGGATCCTGAGAGGATAGTGTGGATGGAACACACACACACACACACACACACACACGGCAGACTGAGGCTCGCTGCGCCCTGCTGTGGGGGGCTCCGTAGACCCATGTGCACCCCTTCAGTTCTCTAAGGTGCTGGACATCTCAGCTTCTCCTCCAGTTACACTCCTGCAGGCGACAGCCTGCTCCCCCACAGTGGCCCGCAGTGAGTGTTTTGCGTTTTGCCACCAGAGGGCAAGAGTTGTCTAACAATGGGTCTCGTTCCAGTTCCCAGAGATGAATGACATGCTGAGGGAGAAGGTGACGGGGCGCAAGACGGACTTCACCTTCTTCCTGATCCAGAACGCGGGAATGCTGACGGGCTTCACTGCCATCTTGCTCATCACCTTGTACGCGGGGGACATCAAGCTGGAGTGACGGGCTGCCTATGGCGGTGTCCTTAAGGAAGGCATTTC
Organism: Cuniculus paca; assembly: GCA_004365215.1. Lineage (NCBI taxonomy): Eukaryota > Metazoa > Chordata > Mammalia > Rodentia > Cuniculidae > Cuniculus > Cuniculus paca. The sequence goes on along the minus strand of RJWT010016798.1, from coordinate 13,643 downwards.
ACCAATAAAAACATCTCCGGAGGGATTTTTATGCTTACTTAGTTAAAAGATGCTTTTGTTTTTAAATGTAGGTCAAGAAAGAAAACCGATTATTGGTTTCCGATCTGTGAAACAGACGCTTATTTGTTGTCAAAATGCTTTGAAAGGTGTTCAGTTTCAGTCTGAGATGACTGGCAGGTGAGATGTTCAGTGAATGCCCGGTTTCCAGTGGCTCACACACATTAGCAAATCCCCAGGAACCAAGACACATGCATTTTATAATCATGTCGACTGACCTCGAGACACAGAAAAACACAAGATAGGTTGTGTGAGGCTTTAAAACTCAGTGGGATCAGTTTCAAGCAGTTTCACAGTGGTTTTCTTTCAGTTAATTTGTTCTAGTGCTTCGAGAGCAGGTACATGAAAATGTGGAAGAGAAGCAAAACATACAACACAGATATAAATGATTCCAGGGCCTCAGGGAATGCAAGAAAAAAAGACTGTGTTCAGCGTTTGTTCTGTTTCGTATTTGCATCAGGATCTTGTGACATTGCTTTAAAAGCCTTCTAAAATAATTGGAACTAAGAAATCAGTAAAGACCAGTGAGTCCTACTAGGTTTGAGCTTAGGGGTTTACCTTTCAGTCAACTCCAGCAGACCCTGGCGAAGGCCTGACTGGGCAGCCCGTGGGCACATGGTGGGGTCACCTCAGCACAGTGTGCAGAGCTAGGGACAGGCCAACTGCAGGGGCCTGGGCGTTGCTTTGTGACAGGGAAGAATGTGCTGGTTTGGAGAAAGAAATCGAATGCAATTTTAAGTCATTTACTTTTAAAGATGAACATAATTAATTAGAGAATATTTTCATGCCAATGACAGCTGGGCTGCGGTGTGTGAGGGACCAGCAAAGCGGGAAGCACGCGTTCCTCGTGACCAAGAGTCATTCAGAGCCGGTGTCTTCTATGTTCAGTCTACATTTTTCCAGGTGGTGAACTTCAGGAAAAAAATTCAGCACCCTGGGGGATATCTTTTTACTTTTCACAGAAGATGGAGCCTGTTTACCCAGATAATAGAAAATGAGTCCTAAAATTAAACATCCTCATCTCAATTCACACTCCTGAATCACATAAAGAAAGATTATTTGACAGTGAGCAAGACGATCGATAACAGGCAGTGATCAGCTCAGGAATTACATTTTCCTGCAGACTACAAAAGGTTTTCACATAGCAGTCATGCAAATTTGATGAACATTTAACGTGTGTGTTAATATGTATTTCGCTTGATGATTTACAGCTTAAAAAATTATTGTTTCACCATTAGTAAACACCTGTGAAAGCGTGTATTGTGCCATTCATTATTCATTGAATGTGTATTCTTTTTTGAGTGATTATCGTGTACCTGGTATTGTGGGGGAGAGAGACAATTTAGAAATTGGCGATATGTTTATTTTTAAAAATATATTTAGAGAACACATACTACAAAGGCCTAGTTCCCACTTCAGAAAGCAGAATCTATTTTTGTCATTTCATCTTTTTTTTTTTTTTTTTTACATTCCATCTCACTAAGTAATCTTTGCCTTTCTAAAGCATAGGTTGTATGTCTTAAGAGACTACTTGCAGCATTACATTAAAAGCAGAGTTTGATGACCTCTTGCAGTGTGTGGATTGTCTGGACCCTTCTTCCCACTTACCTTATGGCTTCTTTCCTCAACTATGAGCAAGGAGGCAGCAGAACGATGACAAGCAAAAAGGAAATTGCACCTAGTGGAGGTGATAGTTGAGTGTAGAAGATTGGCTGTGGAAAGCCACGATCATGTTTAAATTATCCTTGATGGCTTTATTAAGACAAACCCAAACCTATCAGTTTGTCTCATGCTAAACATATTTGGTATGCCAGGTGTGTATTCTATGATCTTTAGACTTTGAAGATGCTGCCAGGAGAAACAAAAAATGATTTCAGAGTTTGGGGTGTAGCTCAGTGGTAGAGTTGCTTGCCTACCGTGTAGAGACTGTGCGTTCCACCCTCAGCATCCCAAACCAAAACTGACTTCAGTGTATTGTATATTGGGTTGTATGCTTTTGTTTTCATTGCAAGACTTAAAAAATGCTTGTGAATAGCTGGCACTTATTAACTACTATACCAGACACTCATTACCACAATAACCTGGTCTAGCAAACCACCTGAAGAACGCAAGGGTTTGCCACGCAGGGAGCTTCAGTTAAGAGTTTGGAGATGAGTGGAGAGGGGGCCGGCTATCCGCTTCCTTGGCTGTCTTCCTAGTGGTCTCTTGGGGCTGCCTGAGTGGCTCATTAAGGCCTTCTCCTCTGTGGGCTGCACAGTCCCAAAGCAAATGGTGTCAATTTGTGGAATAAACACCTGCACTTGCATGTGTCACCGCATAATCCATGACAGCCAAGACTTGGGACCAGCTGAGCTCACCCTGGTGCAAGGAGAGGGTAAGAAAGCATGGTGGATACTCACAATAGACATAATTCCACCACAGAAAAGCTGGAATCCATCATCTCTAGCAATGTGGGTGGACCTGACTGGAGGACACTTGTGATGTGAAATAAACCAGGCACAGAAAGCCAAACACCACGTGTTCTCACCTATGTGCGGAAACTGGAGGGTGGATGGATCTTATGGATGTGAAGAGCAGAAGCTTGGTCAGCAGGCCATGGAAGGGTGTGGGCAGTGGATAGAGAGAGGGTCACTAATGGGCAAAGGGTGAAGGACCACAGGAAGAACGTCTAATGTTTTATAACAAGGTCAAGTGATCGAGGTTAATTACAATGAATTGAATATTTCAACATGGCTAGTAGAGAGGATATTGAATATTCAGAACACAAATGATAAATGGTTGAGGGGTGGATATATAAATTACCCTGATCTGGTCGCTACAAAGGTTGAATGCACTGAAATTGAGGCAGGAAATTAGGGCAGGGCAAAGCAGCTGGGTAAGTGGATGTGACCTATCAATTTCAGAGACCTGTCAGTCACGGAGAGCACTGCCTTCAATTTTTCCCTGGACTGAGCCAAACCCTGCACCTGACAGAATCTTCTGGCATGAGATCAAATGGATTTTTGTTCTTTTTTTAAATTTTTATTTTATTTTATTTTAAAGATAGTAAAACCCAACAAAACAAAACAGAATAAATCCAATCAAAACACAGCAGTGAAATTGATACAGAACATCAAACAATGGCTAGCATAGTATAGCTTGTTAATTTCACAGTGGTTGTCCATTCCATCAGATATAGCAAAATCAGACCAAAACAAAACAGAATAAAACCAATCAAAACAGAATATTGAGTAAAGCCAAAAAATTAATAAGAATAAAACAAAACAGTAAGAACATTATTAGACTTTAAAAACAAGGCAGAAAAAATCCCCCATATTTGCTGTATTGCATACTGCTCTCCTCCCTATACATGCTCAGACTGTCAGCCCCATGCCTGTAAATTCAACCTAACAATACAATCCTTCAGTTGCTTTTTGTACCTCAGTTGCTATCAGCGCAGGCTGATCTCCAAACCAGCTGGTGGCTTATGGGGTAAGAGGGTTTGCTGATTCTTAGCCTACGCGCTAATAGGCTCACAGGAGGCACTGACTTTTCTCCTCCTGGGCCCCACATGGTCTACATAGCTTACCAGAAAGCCTGGCTAGTTGGATCCTTGATCGGCTCCTCCTGATCCCAGTGTGGCTGATTCTAGGGAGTTGCTATCGGACTTTTCTTTCTCTTCCTGGAGCCAATTTCTAGGTGCTTACTGAGTAAAGTTTGCGAATTTCCCACCTGAACCTGTCTGTGGGCCACTTTCCCTCCCCTAATTGCACCTGGCATTGTGTATCTAGATGGGAAAACCAACTTATATCCACGGCTGATTGTTCACAGCCGAAGTAGTTTCCCCTTGGGAGTCATTATATTTGTGCAACTTCGTGTTGCTACTCTTATAATTAGGTAAGAGCTTGTTAATGAATTGGGAAACATTGATTTTTAGCAATCTTAGCAACTGTGGAGGAAGGTGCGCCCCCGGCATCTTTTTCCTTCATCTTTGCTTTTTGTATTTCAGTAAGAAAGTCTTCTTTTAATTCATGGATGCTGACCCTCAGAATTTCCCTGGGCGCATGTGAGAACAGTTGTCGGCACCATCCGGGTGAGGTGCTGGCTGGTCAAGGTGGGAGCAGTTCAGTGTTTTAGAATCATGGACATTGGTGATGACAGGCATAAGGCTGTCCTGTGACTGCAAGGACAAGGTGGTGGCAATGACATTAAAACCACTGCCCAGCATGACAAGAGGGATTTGCTGACTTTTTCTGCTGTGAGGTCTGCCCTTTTTCTTGCACTAGTAATAGCTCTGGGCCTCCCCTTGGAGCCAGGCTGCTCCTACTCCAGGGGAGCTTGTCTTTCTGCTCACTGCACACCAGACCTGGGCACAGGTAGGCAGGTCGCTCAGCTGGGCCAGCTGCAACCTCCCACAGTCTTCCGAGGAGCATCTGTGCTGCTCTTCAGTGTGTGAGTACAGGGCTGCTGGTAGTCTTGTCCCGGCAGGAGGAGAAAGCAAGGGCGTGATTCAGATGCTCATAGGAAGCAGAGGGCGCAGTGGGGCTGGAGCGGAGTGGAGGAGCTGGGACATGCTGCCCTTGGTTCTCATCCTTTCATCCTCAGGTTTTTGTTCAGGACTTCCTTCGATCCTGTGTGCTATTCATGTCTTTATCATAGCTCCTAAGTCCTTCTTTTGGCTTCAGCTAATTTTACGTCCATCTCTAACTAATGGTTAAGCATTGAGATATTGATTTCAAACACAGTTTGTAGCTCCTGAATTTATCCAAGCTCCTCAGCCCTTTTTAGATCTCCATTGTCAGGGTCTGCACGCAACCCTATTTTAGGCAGCATCTAGCAACGTCTTCATTATGTTCCAGTTGCGCTGAACAACTGTCTTTCGAAATTTCCAGAAAATCTCCAATTCACTTCCATTTCACTTTGAAGTTTATAGAAACACAGCGGATGTTTTAATTTTTGCAGCCAGCATAGTTAGCCCATCGGTAGGGATCCTTTTTCCTCAGGAGTGGCTCGAGGGTCACACTGAATGTGCTGAAATGCTGGGGAGGTGAGGGGACCCCAGTCTGTCATCGAGCAGAGTTCAGAGCAGATAATGGAGGTGAAATATTACTCTGTGCAAAGAACAGCAGAGGCAAGATAACTGAGCGAGTAACTTATGAGCCTTGACAAGCCAGGCAAACTGGGACCTTTAGATCACTCCAAGGAAGGTGTGCAATGTAGGGTCTGAATCTGGGCCATACTTAACACATTGTGTTCTCAGGAAAACGCTACTTCTTGGCAGCCATCGCCTGCTCGTCAGCTTGATTGTTGGGGGCACCTGGCTTTTTCAGACCCCCACCTACCTGATACCTATGTGTAATACCTAGGTTAGTGTTGGAATAATTACATCCCATTTTCTTTCAAATAATACTTACCATTAATTGTTTCAACTTGCTTCTTTTAAAAACAAAGTGAACTATCTCAGGAAACCACATAGAGAGGGAGAAAAAGAATGGTGAGTGTATTCAGAGCGCCTGTCTGTCCCAGGGCTGTGATGCTGTGTGTGAGAAACCCGGGTTACACGGTCCCAGGCGTCACAGCCGGACAGAGAGAGCCACAGGGAGCGCCACGGGCAGCAACTCCTGAGGCTGGAGCCAGACATCAGGGGCGCTTCACAGGGCGACGGCCTTCTGCTCTTGGCTGTGGTGTCAGTAGATCCCCAATTCCTCTTCTTTCCCACCACAGCCTTACCCTGTGACTTGGTTGT
>RJWT010016797.1:0-19666 GCA_004365215.1 Cuniculus paca | reverse complement strand
CTTAAAGTAACTTTTCTTGAAAAATAAGTTCATTGTTTCAGTTGTCAATCTATTATTTAAATATTCTTTTATGTTTTTGATAGAACTGTAACAAAATTATGTTGAACTCATATATTTTAACTGGAATTTTCAGTTTTCATATATCCAAGAAAAATAATGCCTCTAATACCAAGTGATCAAAAACTCTTTAAAAAAGAAACCCTTGAGAATATAAACTGTCTTTCAGGATATTTTAAGCTTCTTGTTTATTTAGAAGTATTTCAGGACATTTAATGCTATTGTTACTCTTCTCCCAGAAACGGTTGCTGAGTTGTCACATTATTATACCTTAGATGAACCTCTTCAGACGGTTAGTAGCCCTAAGACAGGAAAACGCAGGTGAGAGAGCCAAGGACAAGAGGATAAATTAGATCTGAGAAGAACTGCTGCTGTAGCTATAGATGTGCTTAGCTGTTGGGTCTTGGAGAGCTAAATATTTATGGACTAAATATCAGCTATGAAGCTAGTCTTTTTTTTTTCCTTCAGAAAGTAAATTTTTTCAGTTGATGTATTTAGAAATCAAAAATCTATATTGCTGAGCCCAGAGGTGAACACCTAATAAACACAGCAGGGACCTGTTGAATTGTTTTAGGGTACAATTAAATGACCATCAAGACATTTTTATATGTTTACTGGGGAAGATAACCTCATTCTCATAGAATTCTTTATTTCCACCTCTTTATATATTCATAAAACTTAGGAGAGGAAAATTCTTTTGGTATCTGGCTATTAATCTTACAATAGCTATTAAAAGCAGAGTTAATTGGGATTTTTTTTTTTCTTAGAGCAAGAGAGTTTTGAATATAAAAGCCTATAGAGAATTCCAACACTCAGGAAGCTGAGGCAGGAGGATTGCTGCGAGTTCGGGGCCAGCCTGGTCTACAAAGTGAGTTCAAGGCCAGCCTGAACTGCATAGCAAAACCCTATCTCAAAAAGACAAAAAAAGCTCCATATATTTCTCCTTCTATAGCTTTTCTTAGATAGTCCTCTCTCGCTCATCTTTCAAGGAAAACTCACCCAGGCCAACTCCTCCCAGCTACTTATATTTCACATGGCCTTTGAGTTAAGGATAGTTTAAAATTTTTATAGATCATTAGAAAAAATAAAAAGAGTAGTATTTCACAACACATGAAAATATGTAAAATGCAAATTTAGGTCTGTGAAAACACTAGCATAGACAAAATCCTTCAGTGTTTTCTGTGGCCATTTTCACACTATGTTGACAGAGTTGAACAGAGACTTGTGTGCTCCACAAAACCTAAAGTACTTACTGTGTGGTCCTGGATAAGAAAAATTTGCTAGATCTTGTTCCAGGGCTTTGGAACCCACTAAATTGCATAGGATTGTTCTAAGCTATTGTCATGTCTTGTAAAAGATCTGTGTTAAAAAATATAGTATTAGGTAGTCTCTTTTGATAAAACAATTTTTAAACCAATCTTAAAGAATTATGTACTTCTGAATTTCCTGAATAGTGAAAGCAGTGAATTTCTTGTGTAACTTTTCTTTATTTTTTGAGGTGGGGAGTGGAATTGGAATTGATCCCATGGCCTTATACATGTTAGGCAAGAGCTCTACCACTGAACTACATCCCCAATCCTTTCTGTTTTTGTTTTTATTTTTATTTTTATTTTTATTTATTTATTTATTTTTGTGGCGCCAGGGATCGAACTCACAACCTCGCGCTTGCCAGGCAGGCGCTTAGGCCGCTAAGCTAAATCCCTAGCCCTCTGTTTTTATTTTGAGACAAGGTCTTGCTAAGTTGTCCAGGCTGGGGTGATCCTTTTGCCTCATCTTCCTAAGTAGCTGGGATTACAGATGGCACCATTATGTCCAGCTCACTCTTTAATTAGTAATGCTTCAGAAATCTCTTTGCTAGGTACATGAGGTCTTCTCTCTGCCATATCTGTTTCTTTTTTTATTAATCTTTCTTCAGAAATTATTACTTGGTAAAATCATTTTGAGTAGACATTCTAAATATTGCCAAAATTTTCTCCTGGAGCCTTGAATTTTTTTTGCTGTTCTGAAAATTGTTTTCTGTATTTTGCAGAAAGTTTTTCACTGTTGTGCTGTAATCAGAAGAAAACATCAATACTTTATTATAGGTTCCAGTATTATATTGCGATATACATTAAGATACAGAGGCCATTTTTGACCTGTAGCATAAATAAATCTACTGAACAATATAAATTTACTTAATGAGTTATTTTAGCCCTAAATCAAGTGTATAACACCTACTGATTTATAATCGCAAAGTTGTAATTAAATACTGTGTATTTTAAATGTGTATCTTCTAATGTGTTTTCTCATTTGAATTTGTAGGTACAATGTTAGCTGTTCTAAAAAATTTGCACTTAGTCGTTGGAATCGAAAGCCTGATAATCAGAGTCTTGGGCATCGAGGCCGCCGTCCAAGTGGCCCTGAAGGGGCAGCAAGAGAACATATCCTTAGGCAGGTGTGTAGAAACCTTGCTTCAATGTAAAATGCCCTTTTCAGAAATGCAAGGAAAGTACAATGCTGCATTTTACTTGTACTGCATCTTCCAGCTTCCAATTACTTATCCATCTGCAGAAGAAGACTTGGCTTCTCATGAAGATTCTGTGCCGTCTGCTATGACAACTCGTCTGCGCAGGCAGAGTGAGCGGGAAAGAGAACGTGAGCTTCGTGAAGTAAGAATTAGGAAAATGCCTGAGAACAGTGACTTGCTGCCAGTTTCCCAGACAGAGCCTTCTATATGGACAGTCGATGATGTCTGGGCTTTCATCCATTCTTTGCCTGGTATGTACTTCGCCACTTTGGCCTTAATATTATTGTTATGTATTCATACTCCATCTACACTTTTTGCACAAACAAGCTAGGGAAGTTCTGTATGTATGTATAAGTTAAATGGCATTTGCTGTTGAAATGTGATCTGTTTCCTCTTGCTTACTCCCTCAGCACAACTGGGTATTTTTTTCATAACCCCCAAGTCGATAAAAACTGACTAGTCTGCTTCTGCTGTGACAACCCAGCTGGTGAAGATGCTAAAGTGTTCTCTCTCTTCAGTCTGATTTCTCTTGAGAGGTCAGTAGAGAGGTTGAATCAGACAGTTTTTCCCTTCTGCTCTTCTATTTTTCTATTTCTTCTTTATTCCTTACCCTTTTTTTAGAGGCAAAATAAGAGAGGTTCTCTCTATATATTTTTTGTTTTGTTTTACATTTTTGAAAGCTAATCAGCACCATATGGAATATGGTTAAATTCTGGTTTCTTAAAAAAAAAAAAAAAAACCTCAAGCTGATTCTTTTTATTTTTTTTTATTTTATTTTTTTTTTTTTTTGCGGCACCGGGGATTGAACTCACGACCTTGCACTTGCCGGGCAGGTGCTTAGACCGCTGAGCTAGATCCCTAGCCCGCTGATTCTTTTTAAAAGAAGCTACATTCTTTTCATTCTTTTCAGTATATATCAGTAGTACTTTTGAAATTCTATTTTTAAGATAGCTAAAATTCAGTTAAAGTCATTCTAATACTGAGAGTAACCTTATTTATATTTTCATGTTCTGCTCTCATTTTGATATTCTTTTCATCCATTTAAATCTCTTTTTTTCTTAAAAGCTACAAAAATCTCTATAACTACTTTTTCCATGGGGCTGGCAACTAAAGCTACACCTTTGCTCATGATAAGATTCACATTGGTTATGTGAATTAAGCCTATATTTCTTTTAAATTAGCAAATCTTATTCATTTTGTGATCTTATGATTATGGAAAATGAGATTTTAAAGATTTGTTTCCTTTGGTTTAAGTTGCCTAGGCTGGGGTTGAATTTGTGATCCTCCTGCCTCAGCCTCTCAGACTACTAGATTATAGGCATTTACCACCACACCCAATGAAAGGAGGTATACTTTCTTCACGTGAAGATAGTGAAGCACTTGCCTAAGAAAACTAAGGTCTAACTTAATTGTCAACCATGTGAGTTTAGATTTTGCTTTACACTTGATGTGTTAGAGGATGGTGAGTCTTTAGTGCTTATAGTGTAATATTTAACAAAACAAGATTTGGTTTTATGCCAGTACAGCTATCTTGAGAATTAACATTGGGGTCCATACTAATCACTGGGTTCAGGATTTTGGTTCTGTCATCTTGAGTAGTCTGTCTTAAAGTGGGCTTTACATCTGTTTGTGAGTCTCATTTCTCATTTGGGGGAAATCTATCTTTCTTTCTTTCTTTCTTTCTTTCTTTCTTTCTTTCTTTCTTTCTCCAAATTCATTTTATTTCAAGAGGAAAAAGGAAAAGAAAAAAAAACTTAAACAGAATTTCAAAACACGTCAATCAGGGAGCAGTAATGGTACCTATGTTGCACATTGTCATCTCCAAATCTCATTTTTCTTTTTTGGTTCTGGGGATTGAACTCACGACCTCATGCTTGCCAGACAGGTGCTTATGCCACTCAACTAAATCTCTGGCTCTCCTTTTTCTTTTAAAAGTAGAGTTGGTTTATATCCTGAGGAAATTATTTCTCCATATAATTAGCAAGCAATAGATACTACTGATTGTTCTGTTTCTTCACATGATGATGTTTTTAGGACTAATTTTCCACAGCATCTGTTGGCCCTGTGATATCTGTTGACTGCTTTATCAGAGCAAAGGCTAACTCCTTTGTCTCATTCTTGTTCATTTGAGTTTAAAAAAGAAACTGAATTTATATTGCTAAAATTAAGAACTTGGTCTTTTCTTTAGATCACTGGTCTCAGTAATGGTGAACATTTTAGAGCTTTCAATGATATGATTAGCCTGCTGTAGCATGTGTACCATAGGTTTGCCACCACTGATAGACGATTTTGTTGTAAGTTGTTTAGAGAACATTATGTGGCATTAAAAGCAGACTACTTTATAATTTAGAATTGCTTGGTACTGATTGATTGATTAATTGATTTTTGGCACCAGGAACTGAACTCAGGACTTTGTGCTTGCCAAGCAGGTGCTGTGCCACTGAGCTACATCCCTGGCCCTTGGTACTGATTTAGAGTCTGCTTAAATTATTTTCTTTGCCATTGAAATAGTATTTGGCTTCAGACTTCTTTGACAAGCCAAATAATAAGCTTGTATTTGTGATCAGTTATCTGCCTTACTCAAAGTTTTCTCTGAAGAGTACCTGTAGTTTAAGGTAAATCTTATCCAGAAATGCCTTAATCTTGTTTTTTTCCTGGCCCCCTGACATTTGTAAATTTACTTCTGACCTTCTTTCAGTTCATTCAGGGCTGTTTATTTTCTCAAGCTTTATTCATGTGAACAAACTTGTACGTTTTACAATCTCTTTTATATATTTTTTCCAATTAGGATAGACTTCCTTTCTTATCAGGGCATCTATATTTACGTCTAAGGTTTTCTCTTCTGTTGGTATATCATCTCACTAGTCAGTCTGTTAGGACGCTCTTAGCACTTATTATATGTGGTACATTTACATTTCAGATCTCTTAGGATAATGAAAATTATTCTTATAACTTTTGGTGCATTAAAAATTCTTGAGCCAGGCATGGCAATGCATGCCTATAATCCTCCTGTACTCAGGAGGTTGAGGCAGGAGGATTGCATGAAACTGACCTGAGCAATTTCACCAGTCACTGTCTCAAAAAATAGCTCAGTGGAAAGGCCCTAGCTTCAGTTTGTACTACTGTTATAGATAGATAGATAGATAGATAGATAGATAGATAGATAGGCAGGCAGGCTGGCCAGTTGGCCAGCCTGGGTATATAGCTCAGTGGTAGCATGTCACTGGGTTCAATCCTCAGTACCACACACACACACACACAAAAAAAAAAAAAAAGGAAAAAGAAAAGAATCTCATACAGTTATTTTCAATTAATTGAGGGTTATCTTCTTCAACTCTTCTTTGATATGGTGAACTGCCTTTTGCAAAGATTTTTCTGTATTTATTGATCTCTGAATCCACAGATTTGATTTCTCTATAGGCCTATAAAGTACAGATCTTTTTTTGTATTTTTGTGGTTTTTTTTGGTACTGGGGATTGAACTCACAGCCTCAGGTTTGCCGGGGCTTATGCCCGGGGAGCTAAATCCCCGGTCCAGTGTGGATCATTTCTTAAATGTACAAATATTTGCTGGTTTTTGTAATACTAGTTTAGGGACTTGTATATTCTGTAGTATTGAGTGGCAAGTGATCCTTTTATCACTTTACTGAGTCAGTTTTTGTGCAAGGCATGTTCGTATTGAATTTAGCTGGAGAAGTAACTGGATACTTGCAAAGTTGAACTAGTACCTGTGCACAAAGGTCTTCACCTATCCTGAGAATGGCGCTGCGCCTGGTGCTGGTGAAGGGAAGCCAGCCGAGCTGATGACTTCAGTGGTGTGTATTTTGTACATGTCGCTGGGCTCCATTTTACAAAAGTAGATGCTGATGTCAGAAACTCACAGAACTTAGCTTCATATACCTTGAGTGCTTACACTTTACAGTTTTTCTCCAATGAAAGCATACTTGCTTTTGCCCCTCCTTCAAAGAGTCATTTTATCATTTCTATGTAAATAGAAGTGTACCTCTTTGTAGTTGGCTTAGGAAAGATGTGATCTAAAGTTCTGAAGATTCTGCATTCCTACTTAATCATGTTGTTTCCCAAAACATTTTTTGTGTATTATCTTGTGAATACATTTACTGTCCCATATAAGAAGATATCTCAAGAAGAATCTCACAATAAAGGAAAAAGAGCACATTATGTTTTCCTCATGGAGAACTCCATTTTTCTATTCCCAAATGTAGCTCTTGTGGCCCTTATTGCTTCTCATTGCTCCTATTTGCTGAATCTTAGTAAGTCCTGTCCTGTCTTTCTCTTCTTCCCTTTCCTGTGTTCTTATAAGTAAGACTGAAGAGAAGAACATTAGTTCTTCCATAAAAAGAAGGATGAAGTCACAACTAGATCCAAAATTAGTCAGTTTTGTCTGCCCAGTTTTATTGAGAGCTACCTCTGGGAAAAGAAAAGGGACTTTCTATGGTGAGTAGTGTCATTTCATCTGTATAGTCTCTTTTATATGGTAAATGGACAAGACCACAAGTTTTGTAAGTTTATGAAAATGTCAAATTTTGAAAGTCTGAGAAATTATTAAAAGGAAACAGTAAAGATAAAACTAGGAGAGGACATTGGAAAAAAATAAGAGAATAGATGGCTATACACAGGAATAGATGACTGAACACAGGAAAAATTGTATGTCTTATAAACAGCACTTCTGTAGATTATATTTTTGTTCATCGTTTATCATTTATTCACATATGTAGTCTTCATTTATGTATAAATGTGTTTTGCACCAATAGTGCTTTGTGTTTGGTACTAGGGTTATAAGAGAGACATTATTTTTTATCATCAGGAAGATTTGCAATGGAAGGGGTAAATCATTCTAGCAAAATTGTGATATTCAAAGATATATCCTGTTTGTATTTTTCCTTAGAATACTGAGTTTAATAAAACAGATACAAAAACTTAGTTTTTATTCTTACACTAATTTAAAAAATGTTCTTGTTTCTTAAAAGGAAACTTGCATGTTTTTGCATGCTTTCCTGTCTCACCTCAAGTCATTGCCCAGTCTTTTAGTGGAGAAGTTATGGAGTAACCTAGATGTGCAAAAATTACAGTAGACAGTAAATACATCTGAGGTTTGGATAGGTACTAGTACTCTTACTTCCTGAAGCATTCAGTTTAGACAGAAACCTAAGATATTAATTGGCTGGAGATTAGCCTGAAAGGTCGTAATTTCAGTGAAAATTTGTTTTCTTATAAAAAATGGAGATGAGATCAGTGATAGATTTGCACTGGAAATTATAAATTGAGCAGTGTAATCCATTTAGCAGCACTGCACTGATACTGCAGTTTTTGATTTTTTTTTTTTCTTTTGAGGCAGTTTCTATGTAGTTCAGACTGGTTTTGAGTTTGTGCTGATCCTCTTACAACCTCCTAAGTGCTGGGATTATAGGTGTGTACCACCACACCTGGTTTGATACTGCAGTCAGCATAATAAAAATATTGTAGCTGTAGCCAGCAATAAAGGTCATAAATTAAAATACAAATGATAATGAAGATGGTACTCTGGTACTTGAGAAAATATTTCCAGATTGTTATTTATGTGGCAGAGCATTCTGTTGTATTTGTCTGTGCCTATTTGTGAAAGATGTATACACAGAGATAAGTTCATTGAGTATAACTGGTTAATCCAAACCCACATGTGTGGCATGCTTTGAGGTAAATGTTATATATAGATGAATTGCTGTACATTTTTACCTCTATTTCTACAATATTATTTTTAGAGCAAGAATTCCAAGTAAATTGTTGGACCTTGATTTCAAATTAATTTTTATTTTCAGAACGCCAACAAGTACTTTCTCCAGGGATGAACCCTAGAATACTATAAGTAAATTTCATTTGTTTATCAGCTTGTGTTTCACATTCTCAGATGAATGAGAACATAAATGTGACTGTTAGAAGTAACGTCTGTTTGTTGTCTAATTTTAACTTCCTTCTTCTGATCAAATTCCAGGCTGTCAGGATATTGCAGATGAGTTCAGAGCACAAGAGATTGATGGACAGGCCCTTCTCTTACTAAAAGAAGACCATCTCATGAGTGCAATGAATATCAAGTTAGGTCCAGCTCTAAAGATCTGTGCACGCATCAACTCCCTGAAGGAGTCTTAACAGGAACATGAGCCTTTGGTATAACACCAGTTTTACTCTTCTTAAACAGACTCATAAGGTAAAGGTCTAATCTGGCCTAAAATATTACACTTATTATGGTGGATGGCCAAGCACATTGAGATCTTCACGTCAAATGCTGACATTTCTTCTACAGATAAAGTCATTGTACATTTTCATAATTAGCCAATATTGGTGAAATTAATTTTACAGCTCACATGCAACATTGAAAGACTTGATATAGAGGGCCATGGTATTTTTCAAAGAAACATGTTATACTAGATAATTTTTTAAAAGTGATTTTATCATTAATATAAAGAATCCTTTTAAATGTAATTTAATGATTCACATTTCTTTTGATTCAGTTTTCTTATACATTTTTGTACCCTATTAATTTTCTACAAATTGTCATAGAGATATTAAATAATTTGAGTCCAGTAACAGAATCATCTATAATGAATTATCAGTTCAAATTTAAAAATCATGTCTTTTAGACAAATACTTTGTCTCTACAAAAATATTGTATGGTAGCATGAATAATACTGATCTGGTTATCTAGAGTTGGTTTGTGCTCCAGACTTAAGAATTTGGCTTGAGTGACAAAGTTAGTTTTCCTCTCAGTTTTTCTAATTTAGAGCAGTGGTTCTTAATGGAGGACAGTTTTGTTCTCCAGAGGACATTTGGAAATATCTGGAAATATTTTGGTTGTCACAGCTTGATGTTGCTTCTGCTGTCCAGTAGGAGGAGGCCAGAGACATTCTTACATATCCCACAGTGTACAGGACAGCCCTCCATTGTAAGGAACTGTCCGATCCAAATGCCCGCAGTGCCAAGGTTGAGAAACCCTGATGAGGAAAGAGTGGTAAATGTTACTCTTTTCCACCCAGAGGGAGATGTAAAAGATGGGGCATAATAAATACATATACAATAGTAGTATTATTCAGAGTATTAATGTTCTGAAGTATTTTTCCAAATTTATTATGTATAGACAAAGAGGAGAAAACATAAATTTGGGCTAAAAATAAAGACTAGTTTAGAAGTAATTTGACCTTCAGTACTGATTCATACTATCTTTCATATCTCTGTGCACCTTTGCACTGAGGCATAATACATTTATACTGATGATCCCTTGCATCTTTCCTGGCAAGAGAAATTTGCAGTGGATGTGTGATAGCTCTTTGGATTTTTTTCTAATATTGAACATGCCTCATCTAGCTAGAATGCACAGTCCTTTTTCCTTTACTAAATCTTTGCATGCTTCCTGCAAAGCACTTGCCGAGTGATTTCTCTTGGATGGTCATTATCTAATTTAAAAAATGTTTTACTTCACGAACAGTTTTCTGTAGAATTGTGACACTAAAAATTGTGGGAGTACTGAGAGCTTTATAGTCCTGGACATCAAAAGTTTCTGAGAAGATTATGAAGGCTTTGTTCTAATCATTTCTTGCATCTTTACCACATGATGGAGATATTTTAATAATTGAAGGAACACACACTGATATTTGGCCACAGAAACTCAGTAAATGAAGACAAAAGGTGTCTGTGAGTTTCAGTCATTTTCACTGCTCTTTTCCAAAAGATTTTGTTGAGCTAGTAGAAAATCAAAGATGTCACTAAAGACATCACAGATATTTATCTTTTGGCTTTGTGTACATTAGAAAATGTTGATTATTTTTATACAAAAATACAGCGGGTAATTTTTTTAATCTTTAGATGCCTCTTGTTTGAATGTATGCTTTGTGGGATTCTTTGTGTAGTAATGTTTTAAAAAATGCTGTTTATTGATAGTCGTGTAGGATTAGAATACATAATATAATATAAGGCTCATATTCCAGACCCACAATAGCTTGTAGTCTATGTTATATATTTCTTTGTATCACATTTTTAATTACTGGATTAAAGTTTCAAGAAAGGTAGTACTCTATAATCAGTTTTCATTTATTAGTAATCATGACGGAATTGCAATTTCAGAACATATAGGGTAAGCAGTAGTAAGAGATTGCCCACTGGATGTGAAGGAGGGAGGCACAAAGGAAAATCTCCCCTGGAATTAAAACTTTATTATTGGTAAAACTGATTATTCAGGGATAGACTCCCCTAGCAATAATGATTATCTCTCTTTACTGTTTTATCTATAGCCTTTAAGGTGTTAACTCTGAATCATGTTGTAAATTGTCCTTTTATTTACTTCCTGTACTAATATCAGTTTTTCTGTACTTAAACCCCTGTGCCAAGCACTGTGTTATGTATTTAGAAGCAGCTCACAAGAGGGATTTCTATTGATGAATAATACCTTGTAGTCCTAAATCTTAAAGCTAGTTTGATCTTCTATTGTCCCTATGCATAACATACTCAGAAAATACACTTTTCAATTTAGTTGTTTTATTTAGAAGTGGCTTATTTACTGTCCACTGGTAGTTCTACCATTGATGCACCTGTATTTGTCTAGATGATATAATCACCTTAATTTCAAAGCTTCAGTTACATATAATGGATATATGTAACACTGGCTGTCCATCTTCTGAGCTTTGAGCCATTTCAGTGTGATATAGGTAGGGAGAGTGCTACTATTTCATTTCCTTTCTCATTACTAAGTGTTTTAGGACTGGGAAAAAAGGACCAGCAGACAGGAAACATAGGAGGTTTTTCCAATTTTTGCTACCTGTATTTGCATTTTCTAACTTTAAACTGTTGCACTCTTTTCCCATTGGGGAGAAAAATCTTAATTTTTATTTGCTTTAAGCTTTGTATTCCTAGGAAACTAAACAAACTGAGAGCTGGTTTGTAAAATTATTTTTATATGACATTACTGTACATCTATCCTTGCATAGATATGTGTAAGACACAACTGTGGCAGCTTTGATATAATCAATATATCAATATAGCATGAGACAGGCTGCTGTCCAAAACCTGTCATCTTTCTACTGGCATATAAGTCTTTTAAATTTGTTATGAAATCCTCTAAACAGAATTTCTTTTAGGTGTCCATTGAAGGGCTGTTGTCTAGGAGCAGAGAAGGCAGAACATGAGGAGAGAAATGTTAGTGATCAAGTTTGAGAATGGAGATGAGGTAGACTTTTGTTAATTTAGCTCACTTCAACACTGAGAAACTTTCTGTACTTTTAATTTTAATATTCACATTTTACATAGTTTAAAATAGAAATTTTTTTAGGTTATCTCGCTGTTTATTTTTGCTTCCTGCTATGCTGAAGTACTCAGAACTGTATGAAACAAGTATTTTTGTGACCATGCTTTGAATAATTTTTCACAGTTTGTTTTCATGTATTAAATATAAAATTATAAATCAGACGTCTGTTCAGAAACACAAATCTTGGATTGAAATTTGTCATAGTGCCCCCTCTCTCACTGGCTCCTTCAGTTATGTATTTGAAAGTGCAGGATTTTGGTACCACCATGGCATAAGTTTGTAGGGAGGCCATAGAGTCACATAGTGTTAGGCTGTGTTTTCGTGTATATAAACAATTTTGCAAAGAGTAAACTGTCGTAGATGTGTGTTAACAAAGCTGACCTTAGAGCTCTGTCCAATGGATGAAATCTCTGAATTGGAGACACTGCTCCATGTTTTAAAGATACATATGTCAACCAGAATAGGCTGCTTCTCGTTTAAAGACTCACCCTTGCTGAATGGCGGGAACACATGCTGTCTACTGGCATTGCGAGTTAGTGAATGGTATTAAAGGACCTCACCTCATTTCCTCTAAAGTTGCTTTCAGCTTCCAATACTGCATGAAAACTTCTTTTCTTTGGGAAATCTTTACCTGAAAAATTCTGGAGGAGATTTTGTAATGAGGCTAATTTTAGGGAGGAAGGCAGTGTAGGCACCCTTTCTAATGCTGTACCTAGCAGCCATGTTTCAGTGACATCTTTGGGTAGTAGAAACTGGCCCCACTCTGCACATGTACAACACTCAGCCTGTTTCTTGTGTACTGTGTATGTAACTGTGCCCTCTGGAAGGACTTCTGGGAGGGAAAGTGGGAATTGGAGGAGGAGACAAATAGGAAGGCAAAAAGTATTCCAAGCCCAAGAGGATAGCACAGCTAATTAAGTGAAATCATCTAGTGTATATATGATCTTCATCAGTAATTCAAAATATAGTTGTTGGGTTCCCATTATGGTAATATATAAGTTTAGGATCTTGTGTTTGGTGGTGCTGGGAATTAAACCCACGACCTTGCACTCAACTTCTGAACTATACACCTAGCCTTTATAACTTGTCAGGATTTACCTGGATAAAATTTATTCTTTTACTCCCTTTACACTGACCCTGACCTTAGGAGCATAGATATTAGTAGTACCGGTGACACATAAATTAGTGATTTTTAAATTTTAGAAGATGACAGCTATTATAATTGGAGGATATTTGTCAAAAATTTAAAGGCCACTTTCAGGTACCACATTTGAACCAACTATATAGATTATTATAAAGAAAGTCATTTTAAAATAGTATTTTGTTAGGTTGTGTCTCAATCTAAGGATTGGATGACTAAAAGTTAAGGGTTTCTCTTTACTTGTCCCAGTTTCAGTAACACAGGCATACCTCCATTTCTTAGGTGAAAGCATGTGGATCCTGACATGAATGGTGTAACCCACATTCATCAGTACTGGTATTGTGTAAATCTAGAGTATTCAATTTCATCGCAGAGACTGTGATCCAATTTAGATAAGCACAAAAACAGTATTAGAAAGAGTTAACATACCATCTTACTAAAATTTAAACCTGTGAAGTTGTACGTGTTTTAAAAATTGGGGAGATACTTTTTTTTGTTAGAAATTTATAAAATGTATCACCATATAGTTTCCTTCATAGTGATACAAGCCATTTTTTCAAAAGAACATTTATTTCTTTCTTTGGAAAAAATTTCCAAAGTTTTCATTTTTTAGCACCTATTTAACTTATTTTAGAATCATACCATTGGTGTCTGGTAAGGCACTGATGTAATTACTACTGTCATATTCCAGAGCAAACAGTCCGGCGAGTCCGTGGCTTCCCTGCGCATCTGCAGGGCTGCTTCTCTGGACAGGTGCTCCCTGCTACACGCACAACCCTAGTGTCATGTGCGTGGGACTTTTGGGGAAGTGTTGACCACAAATGGTTTTATTTTTCTTTTTCCCTTTTCATTGCTTGCAAACATTTCATCTTATTTAAAGCTGATGATGATTTTAATCATAAAAGAGGTACAACATGAATGTTTGGCTAAAGCTAAATTTTTTTTTTTTTTTTTTGCGGCACCGGGGATTGAACTCACGGACCTTGCACTTGCCCAGCAGGTGCTGAGCTAGATCCCCAGCCCTGTTTTTTTTGAGACAGGGTCTCACTATGCTGTTCAGGCTGGCCTTGAGCTCACTTTGTTGCCCAGGCTGGTCTCGAACTCACAACGATCTGCCTGTCTCAGCTTCCTGAGTGCTGGGATTACAGGCGTGAGCCACCACGCCCGGCTTAAAGCTAAAGTTTTATTAGAAAAACTTTTGCCTGTCAAAAGTACTATTGCTCTCAGTAATATGGGTGATACTCAGTTTGCATTTACATAGGAAGAAAAACACGTTTAAAAGAACTCTAAAAATGAATATTAATTTGGAAAAAATTAGTATAATTTAAAACACTTGTTGCCAGGGATATAACTCAGTGGCATAAGTGCCTGCCCAGCAAGTGTAAGGTCCTGAGTGTGATTCCCAATGCCAGAAAAAAAAATCTAACACACTTGCAATGCTAGCATGGTATATAGTTTTAATTAAGTATAAGAATGTAGTAAATCCTTTCAAGCAATCCAAATTAAACTCTAGTCATTATTTTAAGGATAGTAGCCATCATTTATCTGCTTAAAGGTTATACTTCATGAATTACTCTCTATTAAATTCATGTTTGTGGAGCATTAATTAGCAGCAGTGAAACATTTGGTGTTTTGAGAGGGTGATGGGCATTGTAGCCATCATTGAAATAAACATCAACCTGTATTATTGTATTTTGTATCATTTTGGAGACAAGGT
The DNA here is from genome assembly GCA_004365215.1 of Cuniculus paca. Taxonomy (NCBI): domain Eukaryota; kingdom Metazoa; phylum Chordata; class Mammalia; order Rodentia; family Cuniculidae; genus Cuniculus; species Cuniculus paca. Next base: position 4,957 of record RJWT010016797.1, on the reverse strand, counting down.
GTCACCGTGTAGTTCAGGCTGGCTTTGAACTCACTATGTAGGCCAGGCTGGCCTTGAACTTGCAGCAGTCCTCCTGCCTCACCCTAAGTGCTGGGATTACAGTTGTGTGATGCCCACCCCTCCACATAGTTTAGTAAGAAGGAAGTTTTTGGTCTTGAACCAAGTAAAAAAAAAATGTTCAGTGTTTAAAATCTTTATAATGCTTGTCTTAAAAATATTCTTTTTCTTTGTTTGGGTATTTTAAAAAACAAGTAAATAATCTGTCAGTAGTGAGTGATAGTCTCGTTAAATTACCATGATGACTGAAGGTAAAGCACACTAAGCTGGAGACTGAGTTTTCACCTCAAGTTGGTTAACTAGTTGTGTGTGACACTTTGGGTGATTATGTACAGTAATCTTCTAAATGTACAGTATTGTACCCACACTACTCATAATGTGTATTTTCACTTATAAAGCATCATTAAGGTCTCTCCCAGCTCTGAAATTATGATGCTAGGCCACCTAATGGAATATTTAAAAAATTGCATCTATTGTGTTCTCTCTTGCTTTTTAATGATTCGTTTTATACTTAAAGAGCTTTGGTTAAAAGATTATTAACCATTCATTTCCCAGGTCACTTGACAGTATTTATTCTCTTAAGGATTGAGGTAGACGGTTTACATAGATAAGCAGATGAGGGCCTTTTCTGTTGGTTAACCACAGAACACATGACCACATTGGTATTGTCATTCATACAGTTAAGACATCCATTTAACAAACCACTGAATGCTCATACAGAGTGGTATACATGACTAAGAAATTAACAAGTAAAATCTTCCCCACAAAAATTCATTGTGGCTCAAAAAAAAATTTTTTTTTCTTGGCGGGGTGTGGGGGGGTCTTGAGACAGGCTTTCACTATGCAGTTCAGGCTGCCTTGACTTCACTTTGTAGCACAGGCTGGCCCCAAACATGCAGTAGTCCTCCTGCCTCAGCGTCCTGAGTGTAGGGATTATGGGCGTGCACCACTACACCCAGCATAATTATTGATACTTATGAATAGACTATGTTTGGAACTGAGAGGGAGTGTTTTCTGCATTGAGTAAAGAATTAGACCAGATGATAGTCACACCATAATTCCTACAACACATTTCATATATTACACATCAACTGACCATATACCTGATCACAAAATTAAGAGCACTTAACTTTAACAACTGACATTTTGAAACTCTTGGGATAGCCAGTGTTTCAGTGTGATTTTGACCCTTGAATGTTTCAGAGTTGCTGATGGACAGGGCAGGTGACAGGACTGACGTCAACTCTGATTTACTATACATTTTAACTGCTAAAACTTTATACCCATTATCGGCAGTGCAGCAATTTTTGAAAACTGAAAAATCTCAAAGGAAGTCACCAAAACAGACTTTTGTGTGTGATTACACACAAATTTTATTGTACTTTAAGATAGTCACCTTTTAAAGCTATGTAAGAATTAGAGATTATTGCATAAGACAAGGGTACCCGTTAAAATGCAGAACTGATAAAACTGTTTGCTTCAATTGACAAGTATTTGGGGAGTAAACAGTGAAAGCGAGAATCAGTTTTTAATGGGGTAAAATTCCTTTATCACTCTCGGATTCGAAATCACATTGTAATTCTAGCTTTAAATATTCATCAGTTGATACTAACATTCTTCATGAAAATATATTTTAAAATTTACATTTAGTTGCAGTTGAAGAAGGAAAACATCCAAGTAAGTGTTAGATTAGAGTCTACACTAGACTCTTTCAAACTGATTGAAACAGAAACACTAACATCTAAATTGCCAGATAATCTGGGTTTTAAATTGTTCCATGGTACTGGTTAAAAATTACCTTTAATGTGTTTTAATTTTAAAGTGTACTTATTTTTTCAAATATTTTATGCTGTTAAAATGTTACCTTTTTTGGTATATATATTCTTAAATTTTAAAAAGTCAGTTGAGTACAAAAGTGGTAATTTTGGATATATAATTTCCAAGTTGTTCTGACTGGATTCCCAGTCACCTCATTTAAATGACTTGTGTTTTTGTTTTTTCCATAAGGGGAAAAAGTGAGTTCCAAAATCTATCCACAAGGTAAGGATTATGCTTGTAGTAAAGTGGGATTTGTGGACAACAGTGGGACAAATACTGACAGTAGTGAAAAGCTATGAGGCGTGATCAGAAATTACAGTGATATTTTTTTTCATTTGTTAAAGATACATTGCCATTAATTCCTCTCACAATACTCCTCCTCACTTCAAACACACCACATCATTCTTGCCACTTTCTGAAGCAGTTCTGGAAGTCCTTTGTCGTGAGTGTTTTTAATTGCACTGTGTGGCTGCCTCTGATTCAGTTAAAAATGTTTACTTTTCATGTTCATTTTGACTTTGGGAAGAGCCAGAAGTTACATGGTGCCAGATGTGATGAAGAAGGCGAATGAGGACGCATGTAACGTTCTTACCAGCCCGGCTGTCTGTGGCAGCATCACCCTATTTCTGATGATACCTCCTAAGAGACGAAAGAGGACATACTCAGGGGCTTCAGCAGGCAGCAAGAACACTGGGATAAGTGGGTGTGAAGTGAGGGGAGTATTTTGAGAGGGATTAATGGCAGTGTGTCTTTCATTGTAATAAATTTTTAAAAATTTAAATATTCACCATATATTTCAATCATGCCTTGTATTTCAGCCTTAAGTAATGAGAATTTTTTGTCGTTTTGCTTTAAAAACTTCTTTTAGCAACGGCAAATTGTTGCAGTGAGCTTTTTGAAATTCTTGACGTTTCAAGCACATCAGCTTTTTTCTTCTTTTTAGTTCCTCCCATTGTTCTAAAATAGGACTTTCGTATCATTAAACCTCAAAAGATGATCCACCCAGCATAAAGCATCACCAAGGGCAAAAATTTTTTTATCCTTACAAAAAACAAAATGTTAAGATTATATGGAGATGTATTCTTTACATTGAATATTGTATTAGAATCCTCCTTACGGGAAATGAAATAGTTTTTGCGCTCTTCGTATTAGAATTCCTAGACTGGTCTCTATAGCTACAGTTTAAAAATGTATAGCCTGAAAATGAAGTTAATTTTGTGTTATAAGAGCACACCATGATTTATGTAAAAAGTGTTCATTTGGTGTATTTTTTTAAAAAAGAGAAAGCACTTTCATATTAACAAATGGCATGGTTATGAATTTTAGATTTTCCTATTTGTTGTGTCTATTCAGTGAAGTAAAACTGAACATTCAAATGTTTGTTGATGGCAACATTAACTATCAAATGAAAGCACCTTATACTCTGCTGCTTAAATTTGCTTGTAATTGCACCTTTGTTACCTGCACATTTTCACATAGAATATTGTTGTAACATTGCTTCATGTGGGTCTGGATGGAAAACTAGTGGGCCTACAGAATCATTTATTTATATTGTTTATATTACAATAATATATTGTAGACCAGTTGTAAGTTCATTTCTTTACAAATAAAGCCTCTTCCATTTGGCTGGTCTATTGAATTTTTTTCCTTTAAGCTTATGAGATGTGGGGAAATCGAAACAAAAAGCTTAGTGAGGGATTTGAAAAAGTTGTAAATTCTCCTGGGTTAAAATCCACAAAGTGTGTAAGTTGCTAGTAATAATTAAGTTCAATATATTTAAAGATATTTTATTCCCACAGTATGGCCAGTTGAAGATACAGCATTCAGAGGAAAAAGTGAAACAAACAGGGTCAGGTTTAGACACACCCTGTTGTTCATTTAACTACAGGTTTATTTCTACTGAACTTTGGACGAAGTTGGCTGTTTGCTTATTTTTATAGAACAATGTTTCTATTCCTGTTTTATTCCTTAATATGGTGCTGTGCAGTGCAGTGTCTTGTTCTTGGAGTGTCTTGTTAACAGATCCTGATGACAGGAGTGGCCATATGATTCAAGTCACACCAATCATTCCCTGGGGTTTTGTACCTAGAGGTGCTTTGAGTTGGAATAATAAAAGGACTGGGCTGTTGGCAGCCAAAGGCCCGCCACATGGACAAACAAAGCCCGACATCCTGTTTTACCACAGTGTTTACAATATCCAGCTGTTTGATTTCAACCCCAGAATGGCTCAGGTTGGGTGTGTATTACAGGTTGAGTATCCCTTATCTGAAATGCTTGATACCATGAATTTTCAGATCTCAGTTTTCTAGAATTTGGAGTATATGCATAAACTTTACCACTTGAGGATCTCCAAAATTCAAAACTTTTTTCGAGTGTCAGCACTTTAAAATTTTCGGATTTTGGAGCATTTTTTATTAGAAATGCTCAACCTATACTTACAAGTCAAAGAATTTCTAATTACCCAGCAGCATTTTTTGATTTGTCCTAGAAAGCAAGTGCTAACTACAAAGACTGTGTGCTCAGGTAAGTGATTTTCTTGTCATGGGACTGCAAATCTTTAAAATGTTCATGGACATTGTCCGTTTCAGGTGAGAAATGAAACCATTCTTTTGAGAAGCAATGGATGGAATAATGAAGAGCACTGTATCATAGTGGTAAAGAGCACACACTCTGAGGCCAGACTTCTAAGTTTGAATCTCGCTCTTTGTCAACCCCCAATCACTAGCTTTGTGTGGTCTTTCATTGAGTTTCTTAATTTTGAAGCTTTAATTTCCTTATAAGAGGAGGCTAATAATAGTATCCATGAAAGTTGCAAGGATTAAATCACTCGTATATAAAATACATAAAACAGTGTCTAGCACAAATAACAGTGCCTGGCCTAAGTCTTTGCTATCATTTGTGCTCCATAACCCTTGTTTTAGGACATTTATAAAGTAATGGAAAATTATTTGTGGATCATGAACTCAATTTTGTGGGTCACAAATGATGTTCTGAATACCTGTACACAACATGTAAGGACAAGTATTATGACATACATACGCAGGTACATACATGGGCATAACAAAAACATCTTGTTTCTGAG
>RJWT010016796.1:0-19637 GCA_004365215.1 Cuniculus paca | reverse complement strand
TTTTTTTCCTTCTTTTTCTATCCTTGAAATAAAATGGATTTGGGGGGAGGTTTCTTTCCTGCCTGCCCCCCCACTTTCTTTTGGCTTTTTTGAGGCAGGGCCTTATTATGTAGTACAGGCTGGCCTTGAACTCACTTATGTAGCCCAGGCTGGCCTTGAACTCACAGCGACCCACCCACCTCAGTGTCCCGAGTGCTGAGATTATAAGCGTGCACACCATATATCCAACGTTCTTCCAGGTTCTGCATTCTAAGATTCTAAATTAAACTACAACCTGAATACATCAACAAGTATTAACTATGTGGATTACAGCTAACATTTACAGTTATTAAAAATTGAAAGCACTGAATGCCTGTCATTGCCGTTAGGTTTAAGGAATATAAATATTTCCTTTAAGAAAATTACAGACTGAATATGCAAGACAAATAGAGCAAAAAAGAAAAAAAAAAGAAAGAAACCTAAAAAAGATACTATAATAAAGCACAGGTATTAGTGGATTTCATCCCATTTCAGAGACTCGGTTTAAAGATGCTCAACTGAAAACCTACACAAATATTTCAAGATCTGAAAAACTCCAAGATCCAAAACTTCCCTAATCTTAAGCATTTCAGATAAAGGAAACAATATGCAGGATAGGCTGTTTTGATAATACAGAAGAGAGTACCCAATTTTAGCTAGGAGGACAAGGAATGACCAACATTATCTTCCTAATAAGTAATACTTTAGTCTCTATTTGTGCTGTAAGGAAATGAGGCTTTTCTGTTTGGTTTATCTAGAGAGAGTGGGAGGAGTTGTGAAACAGAAGGTCAAAGGCAGTATTCTAAATAAAAGAATAATGTCAAGTTAAACCCAGAAGTGACAACAGCACATGATTTTTGGAAGTTGTAATTAGGCTGGATTAATAGTCCTGTTTTCTAGTCTTGGCTCTGTCATATTATTATTACATTGAAATTATTTTTTTAAAGTACCTAAGCTCTGTAAGATATAACCACACCTCTTTCATCTCTGTTCTTGCCATACAATAGTATAATGCTTGGCATATGTTATGATTGATACACTGTGTCAACTTGAGAAGTTTAGAAGTTTAACTGAGACTCAGCAGGGAGCCAGGATCCTTACTTTGTAAATATCCTCATCCTGTGCAAGAGGACAGCACAGAGATTTTGTGAGTGCTACACCTGCCCTGGAGCAGGGGCAGATAGCCTGTGTACAATATAAGGGAGAACAGGCTTGTTTCTTTTTGCCTCCGGCTGCTGCTTTGAAGTGTTGGCCCTGTGCCATGCCACCCTGCCTTGAAGCCAGCTGATTATGGACTGAAATCTCCAGAAACTATAAGCTAAATAAACCTCTCCCCTTCCCTAGTTTTGGGTATCATGTGTTTTGTCTCAGCAACCAGGGAAAAGTAACCAAGACAGCACATAAGTACAGTACAAGTATTTGTAAACTTCAAACTGCAGCTAAAGCAAGCAACTGGGGGCATGGCTAGAGATAAACTTGGGAGAGTTCAAAGAAACAACATGCCTCATCTTTTTTCTTTTTAAATCTTATAAACCATGTTGAAAACTTTGGAGTTTTCCCAACAGGCAATGGAAAGTCACTAAAAGCTTTTAACACCTCTATGAAGATTATAAACCAGCCTTCAAACTCAGTCAGCTTAGGAGGACAGAAGACTAGAGGCAGGGAAATTGGTTAAGAGGATAATACAGTATTTTTAGTAATAAATTATGACAGCATAAACTAAGAAAATAGATTGTGAAAACTAATTTCGAATATAAGAAAGACTGCAAACAAGGCAACCCTTCGAAGGAGGAAAAAAAAAAAGAAAAAAACTACTAAAAGGAAGTGGTTAAAAAAAAAAAGTGGTAGCACTGCTGATACCTTGGTTACTGGATATCAAGGGAGAACTTGCCTTTTCCCCTTCCAGAAAACTGATAAGCATCATCAAACTTGTCATGTCTGTCTTTCCACCCCTTAGGAAGACCCTGGGATCCAGGAACTACTTGTTGAATGAAAATGAAATAACTAGCTTAGGAGGCTGAATGGACTGGCATGGTCCTGACAGAAAAGCATACCCAGGGCAATGACAAAGGATAGCCAGACAACGGTTCAGTTTTAAACATGCAGACCATAAATTAAGCTGCAAGACATATAGCAGATATTTAAAACAACAGGGTCTGGAGTACTAGAGAAGTCTAAAGATCTGTATATATAAAACAAAGACAAAAAAGAGAAGAACCACCCAAGTAGCCCATATAGAAGATGAAAAAAGAACTCTAAGGGGTTCACAACTAAAATTCTTTTTTTTACCTGTTGTATAACAGGAGCTTGTACACCACCAGGCTGCATTTGTGGTATAACCTGTTGTTGCAGAACCACTGACTGTTGAGGCTGAAAGATATACTGGGCACCATTGGCTGCTCTGACCACCTGAAGAAGCTGGCCTAAAGCAAAAAAAAAAAAAGAAAAAAAAATGCATTACAAGTTACCTACCATTTCAGCAGTGACCATCTCAAAATAATATGGAATGTCAAATCATCAAAGAACTTAGAAATTATTAAGGTGGAAGTCTAAAAATCTTATTGAGGGCCATCATTTTACATATAATTATCATTATCTTCCCTATCTTCCCTGTATATTCAAATACTTTGCTTATGTTTTGTTTTTCCATATGTGCCATATTAGTCTTATGCAACTGGTATCAATAAGGGTTTAAGAACAGATTACAGGCTGGGTGTGGGGGCACATACCTGTAATCTCAGTCCCCAAGAGAATGAGGTGGGAGGATCACCCTGAGTTCCAGGCCAGCCTGGACTATATAGTGAGTTCAAGGCCAGCCTGAACTACATAGCAAGACACTATCTCAAACAAAACAAACAAACAAAAAACCAGATTATAGAGACTTTAAAAACAAATGCATAGCTGGGCCTGGTGGCACACACCTGTAATCCCAGCACTCGGGAGTCTGAGACAGGAGGATTATTGTGAGTTCCAGACCAGCCTGGGTTACAAAGTGAGCTCAAGGCCAGCCTGAACAGCATAGCAAGACCCTGTCTCAAAAACACAAGGGCCAGGGATTTAACTCAGTGGCATAAGTGCTGCCTGGCAAGTGCGAGGTCATGAGTTCGATCTCTGGTGCCGCAAAACAAACAAACAAATAAACAAAAAAATTCGTAACAGTTCATTAAAGCATAATTTTTTGCTTCAAACTGCAAAATACAATAGAAGTTTGCTGAACTAATCATCAGTGCCATATAATACTAATTGTATGACCAGTTTATATACACAAAACCAAGTATCTCACAAATGGGTTGCTTTAGATGACTCAGAATCGTGAATTAACTAGTGAATAAATTATAGGTTAAGAAAATATGTAGCAACACAAATTCCTAATTTGTTTATGAATTTAGAAATTAACTGAATAACAAACAACAACAACAAAAATAAGATTACAGAGTATTTCTGAAGAGCAATTAGGGCCGAGGATTTAGCTTAGCAGCATAAGCGCCTTCCTGACAAGCGTGAGGTCATGAGTTCGATCCCCAATAACAATAAAAAAAAGAGCAATTTTCATTTTCTCCATAATGATTACAGTTGTCTGGAGGACAGCCCTCAATGTTACTTTAATAATCTAAACCAAATGGTTAAAGAAATATAAAACACAGAAGAAAGTTAGATGCCATTTTCTGAAATGGTTTCGCTCATTATTCTTACCTGAATTTGTTAGTATCTGTTGAACAGGAGTCACGCCTGCAGGGAGTGCCAAGGTAGCAGCAGTAGCAGCCGCACTCTGAAAATACAAAAACAATGGAAAAAAACAGAAATCACAAATGTACATACAAGTACCTCAGTTTATCTCTAACACATTTTAATTGGCATATGAAATTTTTTTAGTACATACCAAAATGAAAAGTTCTAACAGTAAGTCTAAATCCCATGTTATTAAATAAGACCAATCTAGCCTTAATAACCTAATTACTGTATTTTAAGAAGCAATTACTTGACTTGTTTGCATTTTTTTCCCTAAGAAACATACTCTAAGGAAATCTCACAGGTAAGTTTTTATTTTAACCTCCCTCTTCAATTTCCTTTAAAGTCTTCATATACTCAGTCTAACCTGCATATTCTTAAGACATACCACACTAACAACAGACAATATGTAACTTGCATTATTGCTTCCTTTCCCATTGTTTGCCTCCTTAAACTCAACTGCTTTTGTTTTTTCTTTTGGTACTGGGAAGAGAAGTCTGGACCTCACACTTGCCAGGCAGGCACTCTGACACTCAGCTACATCCCCAGCCCCTAAACTCAATTTCTTCCATTAATACACTTGAAGCAAAATTATAAGTATTGTATCTTCATTTCTTAATTTTTGAAATTTCTACTAGAATCAACAGATTACCATTGAAAACACTGTATATGAAGAATATAGCTGGTAATCCTGTTCTTCTAAGATGCTGTATTATCCAAAAAGAAAAAAAGAACATTATCTGCATCAGAGTCTAGGTGAAATATATACACATTGAGCATCCCTTACCCAAAATGCTTAGAACCAGAAGCGTTTTGTATTTTGAATTTTTATGTTCATATACATACCATGGGAATAGGAGCCAAATCAAAACATGAAATTAACTTACATTTCACATACGTTTTTATATATACAGACTGAAAGTAATTTTATATATTCTCAGTGAGCCCTGAGTTTTAGCTGCAACTCTTATATAAAGTCAGGTATAGAATTTTCCACTTGCATCATGTCAGTGATCCAATTTTCCAATTTTGGAACACTTTGGATTTCATATTTTCTTATCTTTTTTCCCCACGCTGTGACCATGACCTCCACTATACGCTATACCGCCATACTGGTTTGAACTTGTGATTCTCCTAGCCAACCTCCCAGAATGCTGGATTACAGGTATGTGCCACGACACCTGGCTGGATTCCACATTTTCAAATTAGAGACGCTCAATCTATATTAGTAATAGATTAATTTAAAAGGTCTTAAAATACTTAGAAAAATCCATTTTTTAAATTTCTGTATTTTAAAATGGAGCTAAATAATTACATTTCATATATAACACACATACACAGAGTATCTGGGACTATATTCTATATTTCTTTAAATCCAAAAATAAATTCTTGACTGATTCTGGATACTTCATTTTTCTTCTTGCTTTCCCTCAGAAGAATTTTACATCATTGTCTGTTTCTTTATTCTGTATTTTAAATATTTTCATTTATTAACTATGTGTTTTTTTTCCCTTCTCCCTTCTTTCTTCCTCAAAGATTCAAAGCTTCGTACAGTCAGTTTAACCTGTACATTTTTAGAAGCATTCATATTTGGATACATTTTGGAGATACTAATACCAGAAAAGTCAACACGACTTGGAAACGTATACTAAATTAAGGGCTGGGGATCTAGCTCAGTGGCCTAAGTGCCTGCCTGGCAAGCGCAAGGTCATGAGTTCAATCCCCGGTGCTGCAAAAAAAAAAAAAGTATACTAAATTGGGTTAATGATACAACTATTATCTAATTTGGGTTCTAAGTACAGCTTTCAAGAAAACAGATTTGGCCAGGCATGGTGGCACATGCCTGTAATCCCAGCACTCAGGAAGCTGAGGCAGGAAGACTGCCATAAGTTTAAGACCAGCATGAACTGTGTAGTACAGGCTGGTCTTGAACTCGCAGCTATCCTCCTGCATCAGCCTCCCTAGTACTGGAATTACAGATGTGCAATACCACACCCACTGCCACATGCCCTTTAGAATCAGAGACCTAACTAGTAAGAAATGGACCACTGATTTTATCCAAGTCTCTTAAATTTAAACATGGTATTCATTTCTACTTCTCTCCCCCAACACATCTAAAATCTTCAATATTAGGAGAAACACTCCATGTTACAATGCCAAAATCTGGTTTAAAATGACTTTTGAGTTTTACTACAGGAAATAGTCTTACCTTAGTAAGACAAACTGTAATAAGAACCTAGGAGTAAAATGGGACAGGTACCATACTCGGGACATGATAGCGATTCTCAGGTCTTAGTACATGACCTGTTACCCACTAAGGGTGAAGATACCTCTTTCCCCATCCTCTTTTGATAACAATGTACAGAATTTGTCCTTCCTTTAATCCCTACCCTTACTGCAACTCTGTCCTCCCTGTCCCTTGAGGAGTCTGATCCCACAGGTCCAAAGCAGGATTCCACCACAGTTCTGGGTGGCAGACACATAGTCTGTAGTCCTCTGTACCTCATGTCTTGCTGGTATAGCCTACGGACCAAGTGCACTGTGACATCAGAGGGAACCCAGGATATAATCAACAGTTAAGAATAGCTGCTGAGGAAATCTCCTATAACATGAGGCCATACAGATGACCCAACTGAAAGTTACCACCTGCTAGCCTGCCCTAGCAAAGCCATAAAAGCTAGTCTCATTTTTTTTGTTAGTAGGCCAGTCTGATCCTCTTGGGCAGACTTGTATTCCCTTTAGCTACTCTCCTCAAGGGGAAGTCTTTTCACGATTTTCTTCTCCTTCTCAACTAAAGCTTCTGCCTATAAATTTGTTTTGCTGTTTCCATTTTAATTTCTATTATTCCTGAAAAAAATTCCTACATACATGTCCTTAATCATGGTGAGACTTTTTTTTAAAGGATGAAGGTTAAAAAAATTTTGAGAACTTATAATTACATGGTATTTTTCTGAATAAAAATTCTTCTGCAGCATGGAATTCCACAATTTTATGCAGAAGTGCTGGAAATACAGAGACCCTTGATATCTGTCAACTTAAAAATTGCAATTTCTACTATCATGTAGAACTCTGCGATTCTCCCAAGGTTTGGATCTGTGAGGCTCATAATGTGTGGGAGGAACCGTGGCATAATAGGTTTGACTGTTTGCCTACAGCTTTTCAAAAACAGCATCTGAAACATCTACCACAAAGCACTATCCTTTTGGCATTTTGTAACAGAAAACTGCATAATTTAGTGAATCTTAACGCCTAAGTACCAAGTTAAAACTTTAGAATTGCTGTCAAGTACAGTATTTAGGAAATTTAAATTGGAGTGGAGGGGCTATTTGGTCCAAGTCTTCAGTAATTTTAAATTGTTAATATCCACATATCTAGGCAAATCCACAATTTGAATCAGAGTAAGTTAAGCCAATCTATGTGTTATGTGCTATGTCTTACCATGTTTGAGGCATTCATATGTTGTATCAGCTTAGAATCAGGAACAATAACTTGTGGTGCTGTGGCTAAGAGAAAAACAAAACAAGTACAAATGCAAACAAAGAAACATGAGGCTATTTCATAATCACATGAATGATCTCTATGTTGAGGTTCATGTTTTTCAATTTTCTGCATTAGAACACTTAACCATCTGATTTCTATGGAAAACAATAGTTGTGTTATGTTGACTCTACACTGGAAAACTAGTAAAAATACTTAGATTACAATGCAAGGATATAAGAGAATAAAAGAAACAGAAACATTTAAACAAATACATTTCTGTGGATTCTTAATAAATCAGAATTTTCAAATGTAATTAATCTTGACTTATTCAGTATTAACTGCTTTCCTTAACTACTCTAATGTACCACTGTTAGAATGAGTTGCTAATTTATCAAGAGTAAGCTCAAAAATTTAAAGCTTTTTTTTTTTAATTTACAGTTTTTTAACCTGACAACTACAACAATCATGTTTCTTTCACCAACTGCTTAAAAGTACGATTCAGAAATAATAGCAGAAATAATGGCAACACTACTTAAGTGTAAAGGGAATTGTTTGATTCCGCGAATTTCAGAGAACAGACAGATAATCCCATTATCCTAATATTCTCTGAGTGAAAAAATCAAATTTCAATTTATGATGACCTAAAATCCCACTGCCAGGCCTCAAAGCAATAGGAGGAACAGTCATCAAAGACGAAAAAGATACAATGATTTGATACAAGGTACAGATTTAAAATAAGGCACTGAAAGTCTTTGATACGAATAGTAAAATAACCTGAACAGAATTTTCTACTGTATATTACCATCAATTTTCTCTTACATGTATTATCAAATGAGACAAAGAGGTTAACTCAATGGTTACATTAAACTTTTCATTTACCGTCACTCCTCTCCAATTACAATTAAGATTCACCAAATTAGAATGCTCAGGAAATTTTGTAACTGAACTGATATTGGTGAGTAGAGAAAAATACTTGCTAAATGCAATGAACCAAGCTTCTTAGCCTTTCAAGTCAAGTTTACCTTCAGGTGTGAAACGAAGCTAAAAGCTATTTCACAAAACCCACATAGGTATTAACGCAAGAGTATAAAATGACTTGAACACTGCAAAGTACTATGGACATACTCTGTAAATTTTTGTTACTTTAAACCAAGTAATACAAATTACATTATGTTGTATACTATCATCTACTCTTCACTTTAAAGTAATCTAATTCTGTCAACTTAGACTTGCACAAATGACTATGGAATTGAATGTCAGATTGCCAACATTATCAAACTCCTCTAGCAGTAAAGATACATGGATAAAAACTAAACTTAAGCATGTCTCTGAAGGAACATGCATCATAAAGAAAGGAGATAACTATTTTATCAAACGAGATAATGAAGCACCTAGTAATAACTTCTACAGATCAGACCTTTTTTAGTGTGGTACCTCAGTCAATTTGTTTTATGATTTGGGGGAAGATAGTCCCATTTGTGCTTGTGTTTGTGCAGGGAAGACAGCATGGTTGTGTTTGTCACCCATTGTGGAGTTTGGAAAGGAAGCAAAATTCCGTCGAACGTTTTTGCTTGAGAATGTAATTGTGTGCAAAAAGCAGCATTCGTGAACTGAGATATTACTTACTGTACAGCTTTCTTGAAAGAAAATAATGTAATCTTTTGTTTACCAAGCACCTCTTAAAAAGAAGATTCAAGAGACCCAGCGTATTTCTTCTTGGAGGAAAAACAACTCTAACTTTCAGAAACAACCAGGGAAACAAATTCAGTCTCACCTTGCTGAGATGCAGGAATGAGAACCTGCTGGGTCTGTGCCTGCTGAGGTGCTGTCTGCTGAGGTTGAGCTTGCTGATGGTGGTGGTGGTGATGGTGTTGCTGCTGCTGGGGTTGATGCTGCTGCTGAACTTGCAACAAAAGCTGCTGTTCTTCTGAATGAAATCCATCTACTGCCCTAGACTGCATCAGTTTACTCTCCCATAGCTAAGACAAAGAACATTAAAGATTTGTTAATGAAATAAGATTACATAACTCTTTCGCTAAGCACAAGGTCTGAGTTCAATTTACGGCACACACACAAAAAAAAGAGATTATATAACTCTGGACATTTGGACAAAATTTATTTTTATTAGTTTCGTACCTACCCTCATCTCCCAGGTGGAAATGGGGACTGAATCTAGGGCCTTTACAATAGGTTACATCCTCAACCTTTTGTGTCTTTTATTTTAAGACAGGATCTCACTAAACTGTCTAGGCTGGGTGTGAATTTTTGATCTTCCTGCCTCAGTCTCCCAGAAGTTTGGGGCCATAGACATGAGCCATAATGTCTCACTAAATTTGTCCATTTTAAAACTGATAGTCAGAAAATACACAACCAATCATCAATTTTTTTTTTTTGAGACAGTCTCACTATGTAGTGAAGGCTGGCCTCAAACTTGCTGAGCTCCTGAGTGCTGGGATTACAGGCTGAGGTTACAGCCCGTGCCATCATGCCCAGCCCAATCATTAATTCTTATGCAAGTATAAACAATGAAAACTGAGAATCAAACCTTCCCACATTTTAGAGCAGTGAAGAATTTTCCTTTTTTTAGTATCTTCAAATTTTCTACAATAATTCTTTAACTGGCAGGTATTACTGAACAGTTTCATGACAATATTTTTAGTTATCAAAGATTATCTTTTGGCTGGGCATGGTGGCACATGCCTGTAATCCCACCACTTTGGAGGCCGAGGCAGGAGGATCGTCATGATCAGCGTGGGCTACACAGTGAGTGCAAGGCCAACCTGAACTACATACACAGTGAGACCCAGTCTTAAAAAAAAGGTCTTTTATAATATTGAAATCATTATTAAACAATTTATACAATTCTTAATACAAAATTTTCTGCTTCTTAAATAATAACACAAAACCTCTTCTTAAATTGGAAGAATGAGAAACAGAGGCAATCCCCAAGACAGAAAATCCCCAACTTTTCATCTGTCTAACCCTACAAAAGGAAAAAGAAACAGCAGTATCTGATGGTCTTTCCCATTATTGTGAAGACTGACACTCATTTTTTTCTATCTTTGATTAAGGGACTTCTATAAGTTGAGTTG
The DNA here is from genome assembly GCA_004365215.1 of Cuniculus paca. NCBI lineage: Eukaryota > Metazoa > Chordata > Mammalia > Rodentia > Cuniculidae > Cuniculus > Cuniculus paca. The sequence continues at coordinate 9,318 of RJWT010016796.1, read as the reverse complement.
AGCATTCCAAGTCCAAAATTTCAAAACATTAAAAGCTTCCAAAATCTGTAAATTTTTGGACACTGACAAGATGCCACAATTGGAAAATTCTACAACATGAAATTTTGCTTCATGTACAAAATTACCCTGAAGCTAAGAATATAAGGTGTACAAGAAACAACTGAATTTGATTATATATGTCAAAATCTGAAATCCAAAATAAGAATTTCAGGTAAGGGATACTCAGCCTGAATTTTTTCATTTCACTGTAGGATAGATAAGAAATCGGTGAAGGGCAAAAAGGAGAAAAAGAAACTATCTGCAACTATTTCTCCTTCCTAACACATTTCCTCTCTACCAGGTTTAGTTTTCAATCTAAAACCTCAACTCTCTAAGAAATTACCTAACAAGTCACAAACCAGTCCTTGAAAATAAAAACAAATGACACAATTTGGTCATTTTGCATGCAAATCTACACACGCTTTTTCTCCTCCAGTCTGCTCTTGGGATACTGCCTCACTCATCCAAGGCTTCCGGCAAATCCTTCAAGTAAGTCCTTGCCATACAGACACTCACTAATCTCCCAATTTTCTAGACATTCTAGATTTTTGCCCACTTGCTAATAACAAATCTAGCAGCTTAACAGTAAAACAATTTTCCTGGTGCAACTATCCCCCTAAAAGCCGCAGTACAGAAATTCCTTGTTTAACGACTATTCTGACTTACAGGCTGCAGCTCGGACTTACAATTTGTCTTTTTTTTATACAGTTGTGTATGTCTTGTCGATAGAGCTTCAGTGTCTTCAAGTTGAAGTCTCCTTTGACCATTTCTTTGTCCTAAATATTGTAATGTATATACTAGATACAATTCCTTATTTAGCAACCAATTCATTTAATGACCTGGTGGCAGGAGCAAACTTGGTCATTAAATAAGGAATCCTTGTATTTAATCTTGCCTGAAATCTATTCTTCCAGAGATAGTAACCACATTTTTTCATGATGGTTGTAAAAATTCGTGTTATATCCATGTAAAAACACTATCAGAGTCTAAAGTCAGTGATCAACAAAAGTCAGTTAATATTATTTATAGTGAAGGTTTTAATGGCATAATGGAGCATTATACTAGAAGTCAGGAAATCAGTTAATCTTTAGCTACTAATGAGCTTAAAATCATTTATCTTGGTTAGGCATTTTCCTCATCTAAAAAGAGGAAAAACTGGATACAATGACTTTCTTTCAGCTAATAAATCTAGGTCTCTGCATACCCCAAATTAAAAAAGAGCTGGTTTCCTTTCATAGCACCAAACCACTGTTTTCTAAGAGCTCAAATTTGTCTGGTTAATTTCTGTGACATGGGCTTCTAGCATAACATATCATTAAAATAGGCACTTGCATGTCAAAAACACATTAATGTATTACATATAGTAAGGTTCTTACTCTATCATCCCAACCTTCTGTATCTCTTCTTCCAAAAGAAAATAAAATCCCTGCTTTTGAGTCAAAACATGAAAGTAAAAAACAGAAGGCACTATTAATGTTTTAATAAAATGTTCTTAAACATATTTTAATGACTCATATCCTGGGCAGTATGAGGCTGGTAGGAGAGAGATTTAATCATGCTACTCAAAATAATGTACAATATAAAACTTGTGAATTAGTTATCTCTGGAATTTTTCATTATTATTTTCAAACCACAGTGACCACTTGTAACTAAAATTTCAAAAAAATCAAACTGGGGATTTAGCTCAGTGGCATAAGCTGACAAGCACAAGGTTGTGAGTTCAATCCCTGGCACAAGAGAAAAAAAAAAGGAAAGGAAAGGAAAGGAAAGGAAAGGAAAGGAAAGGAAAGGAAAGGAATAGCATAAAGGAAGAGTACTGTACTCAGTTACAATGCAGATTCTCAGATTCCATTCTACTATCCCTATAAAGTCAGACATTCTGGAGAAGAAACCCTAAAATTTGCATTTAACTAGCTCCCCAGATATCCTCTCCCATTCTAAACACAAATTTCCTTAGCATAGCATGTTTCCCAGACTACAACATGCCTAATCTTAAACCATATTCTTTGTGATCAGTGGTTTTCTCTCAGTGATCCCAAAACAAAAGTTAAAATCACATGGCTCCAAAGAAAAACAATCCCTTACTACCCATGTGTATTAGAAACACTTTCATTTTTGCACTTACCATACTGAGTCTACTTTATTAAATATGAACATCTTCAGGGCAGACTGTCTTATTTAGGATTCAATAAATGACTAAAAATGTACCAGTCATCTAATACTAAATTCAAAGACAAAAAATGGAAAAACGAACTACTCTAGAACAGTGTTTCCCTGTAAGGATGACACCAACACTTTAGGCAGGGCAGTTCCTCACCTTATTGGCCAGTCCCACAGGAAATGTGCAGGAAGTGCAACATTCCCAGTTCCTGCCTACTAAATGCCAAAGGTGTCCACTAGTCACCCTAACATATGAACACAGCTCAACATTTCCAAAAGTTCTGCAGTGGTTACTATAGCAGTCCACTGAGAATTGGTACTTACAAGAACCATAACACTGTCCTGGGTAACATGAAAAATATAAAAATAGTATCATGTTAGCATTAAGTACTGAACTTAGTAATTAAATAATGTAAAATTTGAATTAACTGCATGTTCAGTATCTCTTCAATTTCATTTTACACCTTTTTAATTTTTTGGTGGTACTGGGGATTGAACCTAGGGTGTCTGTACTGAGCCACATTCCCAGAGTACCCAACTTTTAAAAATTTTGAGACAGTCTCACTAAGTTGTGAAACTGCCCAGGCTGGGTTCAAACAGGTGTGTGCCACCAGGTGCAGCTAAAACATGGAATATTTTGATGCAATATAAAATGTCTGAAATTAGTAATCCCAACATCTTGGAAGGCTGAGGCAGGAGGATTATAAATTTGAGGCCAACTGAGCAAAGCCCCATCACAAAATAAAAATAAAAGGCCGAAGAGGAAGCTCCAGATAAACACTTTGGTTCAATCCCCAGAAGGAAAAAAACAAAAAGGTCCATGTTTTAATTATTGGTTAACAACAAATGTAACACTGTTTTGGCAACAGTAATCACTATGCTATTACACAGTGATACTATGTGAGACAACTAGGAATTCAGGGCTGTTACTTGTTTTCCTTAGAAAATAGGTAGAGCCCTTTCCTTATTTTTACAGTACTCCTTTTTTCCCAAGTAACTATTACTTCTTGCAGCCCTAGTTTTGCAGTCTTTGGCCAGGTGTCTAAAATTGACAAAGAAAATTCACATTCTGTTCCCCAAAGGATTAAGATATATATTTGTATACATGTTAAGTAGACATTTCAGTAACTAAAATTTATTGAGTTCTGTGTACTATTTTATATGCACTGAATTGTTTTTCACAAAATAACCCTAGAAAATAGACATCATTTCCTTTTTATAGAAAAAGAACGTGAGGAAGAAGTAATTTAGGCAGAACTAGACTATAATCCAGGCAATCTGACTCAATCTTAGGGCTTGCTGTGTTTCTTTGAAACTTTGCTCTCAGTACCTCGCTTGCCTCACTAGTCTCAGCCTTAACCCAAGCTTCTGATCTCTGAACTAATACTGCTAGTCTCAGAGCACCTAGTAGCTTCCTCTTTACTATGCAGTATTGTTTATGTCATAAAAGATGGAAAGACTTATAGATTCGTATCTCTACCACTTGCTAAATATCCTTGTCTAAGCACAGTGTGAAGCTACTTTCTGATGCACAAGATGTGATGAACCTACTTCTTCCTGGCAATATGCTTGGCTAGAAATTCTGAAGGAGTCCCCTGTTTTCATAAAACATCTAGTTCCTGAATAAAACATATGACTAATTCCACTTGGGGCTTCCCAGAAATGTTAAGGCAACAGAAAGTTTCCCTGAGGGCAAAGGAAGTAAAAAATGAATTATTCAATCTATGGTTCAAGTATTTATATACACACCTAATACATATGAAGTATCTACATATAACTAGAATACATTTGGAATAGCAAATTGGGGGCGATTCTCAATTGGGGGTGATTTTGCACCTTGCCCACAGAGAGGTTTGGTTATGGTTAGAGACATTTCAGTCACAACTGAAGGATACTACTGGCATCTAGTGGGCAGAAGCCAGTCACACCGCTAACCTGTTAAAATGAGTAGGACAGCCCTTCAATAATTAACCAATCCACAATGTCAGTAATGTCAGAGCAGAGAAACCTGAAGTAGGGACAGATAAATCTGAATTGCAAAAACAACAACAACAACAACAACAACAACAACAACGACAAAACCCAAACTGAATTTCACATTTACTTCCAACTGAGGAAACTTCTTATTTTGTTTTATCAGAAAGAAAAGTAATGTTTTTGTGTTTCAAGTAGTACCTGCTGTTTCAATCCAATAGCTGAGTCTGGCAATAAGGAATTAATTATTCATTCTGAAGAGAATTTTAGACTATCATCCCCATCCACTCACCAATCAAAACACACTGTACACTCAAATATAACAGAGCTACTTTCAATACATCTTATCTATCTACCATAGGTCACACATTAAAGTTGATCTGTAGCAGTTCAAGAAATAACCTCAATGGGCTGAATTTTTTTAACCATCACTTTTTCTAGTAAACCTTTAAAATTACACACACTGTCATCAGGTATCTATCTGATTCACACTACAAGTTTTATAGCTTTATGCAAATTTCCATAAATTTTAGAAATGGCCTTGTAAAAAGAGAAAGGGCTAAAACTACATAGCAGTCTTTATTCTTATGAGTCATAAAATATAAAATTAATGTAAAACAATATCCAAACCTAAGGGCTGGGGATCTAGCTCAGTAGCTTAAGCGCCTGCCTGACAAGTGTGAGGTCATGAGTTCAATCCCCATGCCGCAAAAAAAGAAAAAAAAAGAAAAGAAAAAGAAAAAGAAAAAGAATGTATATTTGCTGGGCGTGGTGGCTCATGCCTGTAATCCCCGCACTTGGGAGGCTGAGACGGGAGGATTATTGTGAGTTTGAGACCAGCCTGGGCTACAAAGTGAGCTCAAGGCCAGCCTGAACGGCATAGTGAGACCCTGTCTCAGGAAGACAAGGGCTGGAGATTTAACTCAGTGGCCTAAGTGCCTGCCTGGCAAGCATCTGGTCATGAATTCAATCCCCAGTGCTGTAAAAAAAACAAAAAACAATATCCAAACCTGCATGGCCCAGTATGTCAGTCACCAAGCACAAGTTTAAATTAACTAAAATAAATAAAAAATGATATCCCTCAGTTCCTCTACCCATATTTTAAGAGCTTAATAACTACACAACTAGTGACAACCATAATGGAGAACACAAATACAGAACATTTCTATTACTGTAGAAAATTCTTTTGAATCCGAGAGTGGTGGTGCACGCCTGTAATCCCAGCTCTAAGGAGGCTAAAGCAAGAGAATCACCATGAGTCTGAGGCCAACCTGGGCTACACAGTGAATTCAAGGCCAGCCAAGACTATACAGTAAGACCCTGTCTCGAAAAGTTAAAAAAAAAAAACAAAAAAAACCAAAAAGTCTTTGGGTGCTGGTTCTCCAGCTGTTAAATTTAGAGCATATTCTGGAAATTCTAGTGAAAACCTAAAGAAATTTAATGTAGAGAATTAAAATAACAAACTCATTTTAGTCTTAATTTTTAACTTTTATTGCAACCCAGAAGAATACAACTCATTTAAAAAAATAAAACATTAACTGCTTTGTTCAGTTAGATTCTAGACCTGCATTTGTTACCTACCAGTATAGCTAAATATTTACTGAATATCAACTACATATTACAGGCATTGTGGTCGAGGCTGGGGATTCAAATTTGAATAAGTTGCACCTTTTGTCATCAAAATCTCATTAAACATCACTTCATGATTTAGAAAGTGTCCATGTGTACCTAAAAAGTCAAATGTAATGAAAATGCAAGTCAAGTAATTTGATTTCAAAGACAATTTATTTTCTTTGGAATTTCATCTATGGGCATCAAGAGGAAAAACCAATTCTCCAGATTTTCACTGTGCAAAGCAAGAATAGATAACAATCTAGACCGACCACTACTCTGACCTACGGTAAATTACCTGATTATCTTTATAAGTGGTTTTTCTATACCAACAAATGGTCAGGTTCCAAAAATAGAAGCACAACCTCTAGGAGTATATAAATTGTAAAACATTTATTCTAGTAATACTAAAGAATCAAAATAAGCTTATTCTCTTACTAGTCATACCACTGAGGTACTTTATGCTGTTTGAGCAGTATATAGTGTTTTTCCAACTCACGTCTTCATGTCTCATAGTTGGTACTCTTACATGTGCATTTTTAGACATCTAACTTTTCACTATTAATAGCCCTTACATTTCCCTCAGGGTAAATTATTTCCACATCTCACTTAAACTTGAATTTTTTCCTTCCTCACACAGTCAGATTTGTATTGGGCACTCTAGAGAAGTTACCCACAGATGTATAAATACACTAAGGCATATTTTATCACTACAATAAAGGAGAGATTCGTTTCATTTAAAATAATAAGTTGCTAAGTTGCAGCCTCCACATCTTTGTTGTATAGGTAAACAAGACCATAACAAATGTTCCTTAGCATTTACTGTGGTTAGTTATTTGTACACAGCTCTAAAAACTCAATAACCAATTTCTAAACCAGCAGTACTAAAATTTTTTAATGTTCAGGACACTTTTTCTTTCAAAAATTTCTGAGGACCCCAAAAGCACTTTTGTGTTTGTGAATACTATCTAATTATTAGATTAGACATTGCAACAAATAATTTAAAATATTTACTAATTCATTTAGAAGTAAAAATTAATCCATTACATGTTAACACAAATAAGACTTTTTCCTAAAAACACAGTGACCATATTTTCCACATAAAATCAAAAGTGTGAAGTGACTCATGCCAACCCCTACACTTCATGTTACTGTTTTGGTTGAAGTACATGAAAATAATTTGCTCTCTAACAGGTAGTTGGGAAAAGAAAAAGTAGTTTGAGTGATGCACTCTTAAAAATTCTGCAAAAGAGCCAGGCGTGGTGGCTCACGCCTGTAATCCCAGCACTCGGGAGGCTGAGACAGGCGGATCGTTGTGAGTTCGAGACTAGCCTGGGCTATAAAGTGAGCTCAAGGCCAGCCTGAACAGCATAGTGAGACCCTGTCTCAAAAACACAAGGGCCGGGGATCTAGCTCAGCAGCCTAAGCACCTGCCTGGCAAGCGCAAGGTCGTGAGTTCAACCCCTGGTGCTGCAAAAAAAAAAAAAAAAAAAAAATTCTGCAAAAGTCTGAAACCACATACCAATGAGCTGTCCATACTATTAGATAAAATCAGTTAATTTGTCTTGTACTTTGAATGGATTTTCAACATTAGGCAGTGGTCACTGAAATGAACTATGCAAATCTTTCAAATATCAAATCTCATCAATACCGAGTACATATTCTTTTAATATTCAGTTCTTCAGGATGAAAAGTATGCATAAAATGAAATTCTGCTGCCTATGAACCATTTGTGTGTCTGAGTTGTGAGCCAGTTGCTTTTCTCACAGAATACCATTTCTATCTCAAAGAGTGACAAACCACAATTTTTCAGACTTGGGCATTTAGTATATCTCTGAAGAAAACCCAGGAATCCAAAGACATACTGTATTTTGAAAACTTGTATTCTAACCAACAGGGCAAAATATTCCACAATTTCACTGAGTCATAATAATGACTCAATGACACAAATCTAATTTTAAGAAATCTAAATATTTCTCCTTACATAACTGACCAAGGATCTGACTCAAGAACCTTAAATTCTTTTGTTAAGCACTTATTTGATCCTTACAACCTAAAACAAATTCAACAATATATTAGGGCCATAAATTTTTTTTAAAAAACCTGTTACATGCACGTCAAGTAACGAGACCATAAAATATAGTGTATTAGCTGTCCAACAGTCAGCTGATGAGATTCCTACACACTGTGCATGCATTTTATATAGCTATTACATTTACTCCTCAACTCTGCAGGTTTAAGTATACCAATTCTTACATTTAAGGAAAATGAAATACAAAAGTAGCTTGGCAGTCTTACCCTACGAGCACCTGCACTTCCTTCTGAGTACATACTTCTTTAATTCTTTCTAAATCTACTTGTGTCTCAAAAATGAAAAATAAAAAACAAAAGTAAAAAAGTACCATGCCTAACAGTGGGGGAAGAATGAATGGTAGAATTGGGAAAACTAACACCCTTCACTAAACTCTCCTACCTCCTTCAAGTCAAACATTCATCTTAATGGAAAAATTATAAACTCATTTTTGGGTACAGAGGATGGTTGGGAACTATGGAAAACAAGAGACGAACTCACAGTTTTTAGTTCCATCAAGACTTGTTCATCCACTCCATCATCCAGAAAGATGTCTCTCACATCATTAATAACATCTTCAATCACAGACCTATATAATTTAGGCTTTAAAGGAAAAATAAAGTCTTTAAAAAGATGGTTTGTTAACAGGTTTTCACAAATTCAAAACAAATACAACAGTTATTTTGCCAAGGATCTAAACCTTATTTTAGAATTTAAAATTTTAAAGATATGGCCATTATTACTGTATTTTAGAATTTGAAAACTTAAAAGAAATGGCCATTCCAATAAACATTATTTGCCCTAGCTAAAACAGACTTAATGCAAATTTAAAACAGAAAGTCCTTATGCATACAAGGCCTATACAATTTCTGTTAATAATTTCCTATGTTGTAGTCAAAAACCTAACTTGATGTTTAAAAATAGCTCGATAGTTTCATGCCTGGTTTAATCCCTGTTATACCTAGTAATCATGTCATAAAGTCTTAAGACTTTGACAAACCTTATGTCCAATAACCATCTGCCTGGTAATAATCAGCAGTCTAATGAATATCCCAGTTTAGAAATCACCTCACTTCTACTTTTTGTGACCTACTCTGTACCTTTCAAGTTATATCATTAATCTGTTACTATACCCACTATTACAGGTCTCAAGGTCCCAGAGGAACAAGGTACTCTGATCCCTTTACCATGATTTTTCTCTTTTTGGTGTTGCCCAGGTGATACAATGGAACAAAATAATCAACACCCCAGTATGTTCATTATATTATTACTATTATTACTGTGGTGGTATTACTTATAACGCAGTTGGGGTAAAGAAGTGGACAGATTGGCTGCTAAATAATTACAAGAATAAAATGAGACCAGATGTGAAGTACTTTAATGAAAAGTTAAAAAAAGAAAAAAAAGTAAACAGCCTGACCCATATCCTATTTTTAACTTATTAGACAAAGGGAAGTTTGCAG
>RJWT010016795.1:0-19670 GCA_004365215.1 Cuniculus paca | reverse complement strand
GGTCATCTCAATAGATGCAAAAGAATGTGACAAAATTCAACATCCCTTTATGATAAAAATTCTGAAGAAAGTGGGTATTAAAATAAATATAAAAGGTGATAATGACAAACCCACAGATAGCATCATGTTCAAAAGTGAGTAGTTCAAAGCTTTTTTGAAGTAAGTCAAGAATAAGACAAGACTCCTCACTTTCTCTACTCTTATTTAGCCTAGTGATATAAGTTATAGCCAGAACAATTAGGCAATGGAAAGAAATAAAAACCATCCAAGTTGAAAAGAAACAAGTTAAATTGTCCGTGTTTAAGGTAAGAATACCATCATTACAAATTAAACAATGTTATTTATAACACACTTATTCCTCAGAGAAATGGAAGTAGTTAATTCAAGAAATTATTTATTCCTTTATTTAGTATAAGGAATAAAAATCATAGACTTTCATAGATTCCTTCTATAAGGACACAGCCTTATATAGAAAAAAATACAGAAGACTTCACGAAAATAATTACAACCAATATATTTAATATATTTAATGTACAAATTCAGCATTAAAAGCTAAGTAATATTTCCATGTACTAACATTGAAGTATCTGAAAAAAGCAGAAAACAAACTTATTTATATTATCATCAACTGATTTTCAACAAAGTTTTCTAGAACACATAATGGATAAAGGACAACATCTTCAATAGGAATAACTGAAAAATTATATGTTAACATTCAGAATAATGCAATGATATTTTTGTTTAATGATACATATATATATATATATCATTAACTCCAAGTGGGTTAAAGAGCTGTAGCTATAAAACCACCAAAAGGAAAAATAGGGGAAAGCGCTATGACTTTTTCTGGGTAATGATTTTTTCATATAAACCTAAAAGCTTAAGCTAATGGGATCACATGAAATTAAAAAGACTGAGCACGGTTAAAGAAATAATGAACAAAATAAAGATTCTACAGAATAGCCAAAAGTTTTTGCAAATCTAACATCTGATAAGCATTTAAAATATTGAGACTAAATAGCAAGAAAACAAATTAGTCTATTAAAATGGGTTAAGTATGTGAATAGTCATTTCTCAGAAGAAGACAAATAGCTGAACACAGAAAAATGCTGAACATCACTAGTCAGGGAAATTTTGCAAAGTAAAACAACGAGGTATCACTTTTCACTAAGGTGTTAGATGGCCATCATCAAAAAGACAATAGATAAGTGTTGCACAAGATGTGGAGAAAAGCAAACACTTGCACACATTTGGTAAGAATATGTATTTATATAGCCATTATGAAAATGAATGCATATCTTCCTCAGAAAATAAAAAAAAAGAGCTACCATGTGATCCAGCAATGGTACTACCGGGTATATTTTCGAAGGAAGTGAAATCATCATTAAACATGTACCAGTCTCCCATATTCATGACAGTGCTGTTCCTACTAGCCATGGTATGGAATCAACCTAAATTTCCATTAATGGATTAATGGATAAAGAAAATGTGGTGTATAAACATAATTTAACACTATTCTGCTTCTAAAAAAAAAGACAATGCTGTCATTTATGACAGCACGGATGAATCCAAAGGATTGATGCCAAGTGGAATAGACCAAGCACAGAAAAACAAACACCACAGTATTACAGTTGCATGTGGAATCTCCAAAGTTTGAACATATAGAAGTAGAGAGTAGAATGGTGGATACAAAGGGCCAGAAGAATGGAGGTGGTTGCAGAGATATTGATCAAGAGATATAAAATTTCAGTTAGATTGGATTAGTAAATTCAAGAGACCAGTAACAATGTATCGCTGTTACACTTGGGATCCAGAATTTTACACTAAAAGGCTTTAGGATTATGGTTAGGGTTAGGGTTAGGGTTAGGTTTGTTGATGGGCTTTTGGAAAGAGATTGGATCATTAGAATTCTAACTCTAGTGGAATAATACACAAAATGGTAAGTATATGAAATAATGCATATGATGATTGACTTAACTTGGCCATTACATAAAACCTCCATGTTTCAAAACATTACATGACAGCAATATACTATTTTATTTGTCCACTTAAACAAATGTAACCAAAAATATTTTTATTGAAGAACAAATAATTTCACAGGATTGTTGTCACCAAGAAGACAAAAATAAATTTGAAATAAGAAAAACCACTGTAGATTAAAGAGTAGATGAAAAATAAGTGAACAGTGAAGAAAACATGGAAGAGATCAAGGATCGTGATGAAAAATGTGAACATCAACCTTAGAACTGTATTCCCACAGCTATTAGGGAGCAAGCAAATAAAGTGTGAAAGAGACATAGGCAGGGTCAGACCAGAATTCTCAAACACATTCAGTACTTGCTGGTGTGAAGTCATCGTCGGTGGAGCACTGAATAAAAATACAGTTTTGAAAGTACCTATGAAGTTGTGTCTCTCTGATTGCCTCCAAGGTCTCCAGAGGTTTTGATCTCTGAAGTTTCCAAGGTGTTTCACGTAGAGATGATGGCTGAATGCTGGAACTAGGCAAAACTCTCAACTCATTTCGTTAGGGAATCACGGGAGATGTGTTTGCCTATTTATTTCTCCCTCACTCTCATTTTCTGACTTTATCTCACATATATAAATAATCGTTTATGTACATCACAGTGTTTACAATATCAGCAGCAAAGCACACATTTTGTAATTTCATAGAAGGAAGTAAAATTAAAAATTAATTTTCCATTAAGTAAGAATACCATTATTACAAATTAAACAATGTTATTTGTAACACGCTTATTCCTCAATAATGGAAGAGATTAATTTAAGAAATTATTACTTTACTTAGTATGCTATATTCATGGATTTATTTTTATTAAAGTTTTCAAAATGATAGTTTTCTAATAGTTTAACTCATAAGAGTTCTAATCATTTTTTACAAGTTTTGAGTTATTGTGATTGCATAAGAATTTTACAAATGTATTAAAGGTTAGTAATAGAATGCTGTATTTAGCAATTTCTCCCATAAAGCTCCTGACACATCAAGGACTGTGAAAGAATGTCATTTGTAAGGACTGAAAATAGAAACTCCAACACAAAAGTCATATTTTTTAGAAAAAGGTATCTGACTGTTTTCTGCATGATTAAATGACTCATATACTTCATAGCTACAATGTGGAGAATACTGGAAGCAGTCAGTATTGATACCTTGATACCAGTACACAAGATAGCATATGACTTAAGTTTGGCCACTGGACTAACAGGCCATTAAAACATTATGCAAACATAGTGAACTGTAGTACTTGAAAAAGGCATATGATAATTTCATATATTTTAAATACCTTCCTTTACATAAACATGCAGACTCAATATAAAAAAGGAAAGGAGTCTATGAAAGTTGTTAAATTTGTTGGTTGACAATTCTATTAAGACTTTTGTTGCACTTATTCTTGCCTCTATTGTCTAAGTACCTAAGGAAGAAATTTGTTTGAAAATAACTTTAGTTGTTGATCAAAGAGCTATGATGTAAAGTAAAAAATTCCCAGTGTCTTAAATTGGTAATCAAAGAATTGGCATCTATCCTGTAATTTTTAAGATGTACTGGTATTGCATGCCCGTATTGTGCCTAATTCTAGTAAAAGAAACTACTGCACCTTTGAAAAAAAATGGATGATTTCAGAGGTAGGATGAGAAATACACAAGGTGAGACTTAACACATCATTGCTGTTCTTTATGTACAAAGAACATCTGAAGAGACACTCATTGACCACAAATGGAACAATTGTATCATCATGAAAAACAATAGCCAGAACAGATTTTATTGCAAGTATGCTTAGATCTGTGAGTTCATAAAGATACTGAAATATTAACTAATTGTTCATTATTAGACTATGTTAGTGAACTAACCTATTAATTTGAAAACTAAAAACAAAGAGATTATCACGGGTATGTGAATTGCTGTTGACATTACAAAAGACAGTCAAGCAGATCTGTGCCTCCAAGTGGAAGAATACAATACTTATCTAGGAAGTACATAAAATCATTGGAGCTAGGGATGCAATGCAGTGGCAAAGTGCTTGCCAATAGTTCATAACCCCTTAATTTGATCCCCAGCACAACAAAGAGGGCGATTATTTAAAATGAGCATTAATTTGATACAATCAACAAAATCTAGATTGTGTAAGATTTCAAAAGTTATGCTACTCTGTTCTTTCAACGAATTACATTGTAAGAGGAAAACATGATGGGCATGCCACTGAACTGAAAGAGGCTTAATCTGTCACATGGATCTTTCAAACTTGTGCAGATTAGATGAGACTGCACAGATAAGTATGCCTCACACTCTTCCTGGAGTGTAGAGAGTGGTCTGCAGTGGTTATTTTTTAGCAGAGAGGAAAAACAAATAACTCTGGTCTATTTTTACCTTTTGAATGTATCAATGAGTAATGTTAAAAATATTGACTAATTGAGTGCACATTATATAAAGTATATAAACAGTATTTGACTTCTGTCCAGAATGCATTTATAGAATATAATGGAATGTTGGCAGTATTTGAGATGGACATAAATAGCATCCTGAATTTTGCAATAGAGAAGGCTACTCTTCTTTGAGCAGTACGAAAAGAGTGTGAGAATGAATAGCATCTGACTTGTTCATTATGACATTTACTAAAGAAACTCTATTTTCAATCTTGAAATTTTCCCAGTGTCATTTTCCATTTTGCTATGATATTTAACTTCCTATAAGCAAAATTCTTCAATATTACTCACCAGTGATGTTGATTTTTTGGTTCAAATTTTGTTTATTTACCTTCTTTTTTTAAACTTGATTAGAATTGATTCTTAAGAATATTTCATTCTAGTTATAGTACCTATAAAAATATTTTCCAAAAGTATGAAGAAAAGAGCTTATGAGAGAGTTACAGTGTGGTTTAATTACTAGGAAAAAAACTCATAGTGTTATACTTCCAGGTGGAATATAATAAATTAAAATATATTAGGGAAGCAGGAAATTTTAATTCTGGAAAGTACTTTGATCAAGACCAATGGAGAATTCTTTCAGAGGCTGTCCCCTGAAAGGTATTACCTGGTCAGAGGAAATTCATATCCCTGTTTGTCTGTTATGACAACAGACTTTTTTCAAGTCTATAATAAAAAGTTTTATTTAAGTCTAATCAGTAGAATCTGCATTCCAAGAGAAAGATCTTTCTTACAAAATGATAATAAGTATGACAAAAAGGAAGAAGGAAGGAATGAAGGAAGGAAGGAAGAGGAAAGGGAAGGGAAGATGGGAGAGAGAGAGAGAGAGCGAGGAAAAACTCATACTAAGGCACACAACAAGAGTATTTCTCTAAATAGCCAGATTCTTCTTCCTCTTTCCAAAAGCCCAAATTCAAGCTTTACTCATCCAAAAATTTACCTTCTTCTTTACAACTACTTGTTACACAAAAGTTGTTCTTGTGGTATTTCGTGATCTATTGAAAGTTCACTCTCAATTTATTCCTCATGAACTAGGGTCTGCAAAGTCATAAAGATAAGCAAGAATAGAAGGAGCATTTTTATTCAATATATACAAATGCCTAGGGAGAAACATAAATGTTACTCAAATACTGTAAGTATAAAATAATACATGAATAAAAGAAATAAGAAGAAGAAATGTATATAGTAACCTCAGTAGACTTGTATGTGAGGCTTTCCTAAGGAATTGGTAATAAGCTGAGATGTAAATGATTAGAAAGAGGTAAGTAAAGAAAGATGAAAGAAAAGAAACAAAGACACTTATTTGACAGGAAGTAGAAGGAGAAATTTGGGGAAATGGAGTTGGGGACCTTAGCAAGTGCTTTGGTTACTGTAGAGGTTGATGTTGCCCTTAATTCTATTGACTCGCAGGTGAATTCCCTCCATAATTCAAAGTTTTCCCTGTAACTTGTCTTTCTTTTACAAAGGAAAGAGGGCTGGCTATTCCTCTACCTACTCTCTGGAACTAGTGATATTGGATTTTCCACACAGGATTTTGCATACAGAGTGAGTAAATTCAAATGCTGAAATAGCCAGTTATTCACCAAGACTATAGAAGACAAACAAAGGCAGTGATGATGGTGATAAATGTCTGCGCTGCTGATGGTTTTGGCAAGGGTGGGAAAGGAATTCATCCAAGGAACAGGACACTTTGCATGGTGAATTAACTATATTGTTCTTGTGGTGTGACCTTGGCTAAATTATCTGCTGCTTGACCTTCTGAGTTCTCTAACAAAGCCAATTATATACGTATAAAATATTATACATATATACACAATTTTATATTATAATATACTATATTGATATTGTATTAGCCAGCTTGTCACCTATGTATCTTGGGATGTCTTAGTCTGTATAGACATAAACCATTAATATTTGTGTATGTATGTATACGTATATGTTATATACAGTAGATAGATAATATTGAAGACTTCTTAGCCATGAAATTACTACTAACTATATATAATGCCTACATTGAAATGCATATGCATACATGTACATACATATACATATAAAATTTTTACTTGATATTATGTATATAATTAGCTCATATGCTTATGAAGGCTAAGGATTCCCAAGACTTGTGGGTGACTAAACACCATGATAGTTGATTAAAAAAATATTCCAGTCAGAACCCTAGTCTAAAGAAAGGAGGTGGACCAGTGTTTCAGGTCAAAGATAATCATATAAAGTAAAATTTTCTTATTCAGCCTGATTGTTAACTCAGGCATTTAAGGGATTGGATGGGCTGCTAACATTAGAAAAAGCAATCTATTTTACACAGTCTACAAATTCAAATCTTAATCTCATTTAGAACCAGACACATTTGAAATAATGTTCAACAAAATATCTGGGGACTCCATTGCCAAAATCATTATACTTTCCTTGTTCTTTTTTTTTTTTCCTACATCTGGTACTCCAGTATTTTTTCACTATAGTGAACCACTTGATGTTTCTTCAATAAGTACAATTTTTGAATAAGATAACAGAATTTCTTTTTCATTTCTGTTATTACTTATTCTAAGGGTAATAAATGTATATTAAAATGTTTTATACAATGTACTTGTGTACTTAGTGTTCTAAATAGTCATGCTATAAACCCATTTCTTTATATTTTAATCTTAATGCATGATATTTATACATATTTGAGGTACAGTATGATATTTCTAGACTTGAATATGTGTGATTGATATGATTTAATCAAAGAAATTAAAATATCCATTATGTCCTCTCTTTCTTTCTTTCCTTCTTTCTCTTTCTTCAAGTCAATGACCTCATTCATGAGAAACAAGTGTTCTACAACTGAGCCACATCTCCGGCACTTTTATCATTTCTCTTTGTTTAGATCACTCAAAATTCCCTTTTCTAGTTATTTTGAAATATACAATAAATTATTAACTAAAGATACCCTACTATGTTCGCATTTATTGCAGTACTATTCATAATACATAAGACATGAAATCAACCTAAGTGCCCATCAGTAAATGAATGGATAAATTATGATTTATATTTTTCAAACATAAAAAGAAATACTGTTATTTGCAGAAAAACTTGTGTTAAACATATCATTCTGCTACCCATCCTAAGAACATATTCATGTGGGTAAGAAAATAGATTGGAGGGAATTAGGGTGGATAGTTGGACAGTGTTAGGAAACAATTACAACAAGCACTTTGGGAGTGATGGGTATAGACATATAGAGATAACTGGATATTTAAGAGCCACTCAATAGCTAGTTTCAGTACTTGGTGATTGTCTTGGTTACTTTCTCTTGTTGCTGAGACAAACACCTGACACCCAAAATTAGGAAAGAAAAGGTTTATTTACCTATGGTTTTTGGTGGTTTCAGTCCATAATCAGCTGGCTCCAAGGCAGGGTGGCATGGCACTGGGGCAACACTTCAAGGCAGTAACCTGAGAAAAGGGGAAAACAAGCCTCTTCTCTACCCTCAAATTGTACACAGGCCATCCACCCTTCAGGGTGGGTGTAACACTCACAAAATGTCTTGCCCTCCTTTGCACAGGATGAGGATATTTACAAAGTAAGAACCTTGGCTCCCTGCTGAGTCTCTCAGTTAAACTTCTAAACTTCTCAAGTTGACACAAAGTATTAACCATAAGAATCCACCCCTTGTCAACTTGGCAAGCAGACATATTTCTTTAAATCAGCCTCCAGATACCAAGACATGCTAATTTTTACCATTTTGTAACTTGAACATTATAAAACAGCTTAACAATCCTTAAGAACCAGCAGTAAGTCTATCAATATTACATTACATTAGAAACATAACATTTTGTCCTTGGACAACCAAAGACTCATGCACATCCCTTTATGCAAAAGGCATTTAGTCCATCTGCAAGAGTTGCCAAAGTCCCAGCAGTTTCAGCATTGAAACAGTTTCAGCATTGCTGAAAAGTTCAAGTCCCAAGTCTCTGAAATGTAACGCAAACTCTTAGCTGCAAGTCCCTGTACAAATGAAAACAAAGTTAAACACTTTCAACATGTAAGGGCACAAGATAAACATTTTCATTCCAAAAGTTACAAACAGGAGGGTACAAAGCATTGGGAGCAAAACACGTCCAAAATCCAGCAGGGCAAATGTTCAGTTCTATAGTTGCTTGTCCAGCATCTGAAGCAATCTGTGGCAAATTGTGAGCTCCAAAGGTCTTGTGTGGTTCCACCACTATGGCACTTCTAGTGGTCACCAATCCCATGGCATCTCTCTTGTGCTGGCTCTGCTCCCATTGCAGGTTTCCTTAGATGATCCACGTTCCTGGCTTTTCCAAACTTCTGGGGTCTCTGGTGTACCTTTGGCTTCACACTCACAGTTTCACACACTGCCCTGTTAGGCACACACTGACTGGCCTCCCAGGCCCTCTGAAATTGGGGTGGAAGCCTTTTCAACCTCCAAACTTGTGCATTCTGCATGCACCTAAAACCAGCACCATGTGGATGATGCTGACGTCTGCTGCCAGCTGGAGCAGTAGCCAGGCTTTCCTCTCTCTTGGCTGTAGGGGTCGTGTGCCTGGATCGCTGGACACTCTGAACCTGATTGTGAGGAACAGAGTCTCTATGCCACTGCCATTCTGGAACCTCTTGGTGCCTCTGCCACCATTCTGGAACAGGGTGCTCTGAGGCTTTCTCCTCAAAGCAAAGTCTTTCACTTTTGTAGTTTGGAAGCTGCAAAGGTTCAAGACTTGCTGCTTTTTGCACTGCCTTCCAGCCATCTTTTCTATTTTTCTGCTCCTTCTCAGCAGTCGAGGTCTCAGCTCTATTTTTATAGTCCACAGCTTTACTGGAGCTTCCTTTCTGGCCAAACTCATAGCCTTTTAAATCACCCTGCTGGGCTCTGTGCTCTTAATTTGCGATATAAGTCTGGCTAAAAGCCCCCAACAATAGCCATGCCACGGCCTCAACATTCGACTGCCTTGATATTTCTTCTGCCAGATTAATCAGGCCCTCATACTTAACCTTAGTCTCAGGGAATGTCTCTGGACATGAACAAAATGCAGACAAACTTTCTGCCAGGCCATAACATACATCAACTGGAGTCCAACACCCAATGCTATCATTCTTCCCAGCAGAAACCTCTTGAGCCTGGTCTTTGCCAGCAGGCTCTCTTATCAGCCTCCTGGTCTCCTGAGCTCTGACCAGAATCTCCTCTACAGAACAGCCTAAGCTGGTCCAGCGCTTCTCTTTCAGGTGACATCTCTGAACCTTTCCAAACTCTTCCCACAAGCCATTTCCAAAGGCTCTTGACCACATGGTCAGGTACAGTCACAGCAACAACCCCACTCCTCTGGTACCAAATTCTGTCTTGGTTACTTTTTTCATTGCTGAGACAAACACCTGACACCCAAAATTAGGGAAGAAAAGGTTTATTTAGCTTATGGTTTTTGGTGGTTTCAGTCCATAATCAGCTGGCTCCAAGGCAGAGTGGCATGGCACTTGGGCAACACTTCAAGGCAGTAACCCGAGAAAAAGGGGAAAACAAGCCTCTTCTCTACCCTCAAATTGTACACAGGCTACTCCTTCCTAGGGTGAGTGTAGCACTCGCAAAATGTCCTTACCTTCCTTTGCACAGGATAAGGATATTTACAAAGTAAGAACCCTGCCTCCCTGCTGCGTCTCTCACTTAAACTTCTAAACTTCTCAAGTTGACCCAGTGTATTAACCATAAGAGTGATGAATCCATACTTATAAGTGGGAAAGGGGAGTTAAATGTCAAATATCATCCATTGGTTTTTTGGACATCAAAGTTGATGAATGATGCTACCTTTCATTAAACATGAAGCATGACAAAAGAGCACATTAGTCTTATAGCAAAGAGAATATTGCTGGAGAAGAATGTAAGTAGTTAGCTTTTAGAAAAGTGAGAAATTTTGTTCTTTTGGCATTCAAGAAAAAATGTCAAGTAGGCTGTTGAACATATGAGTCTGGAGCTCAGGGGAGAAGTGTGGAAAGGAATTACACACAGAAAAGTGTGCAGTTCCTTAAGAAACAATGACCTATATGCTAACTTATCACCTGGGGTCCATCTAGAAACTATTTGTAATCTTGAGTGCTTTAAAGACCTAAGACCTATCTTCACCATTCCTAGGAAGTTCTGCTGACCATCATCTGAGACTTTTCTGAGAAGTTACAGTCTTTAAACAAAAGGCATAAGTAAATTATGCTAAATTAATCTTATCTTAGTCTAAAAATGGAAGACATAAGAAAATAAGTACTGACTCAATAATTCATTCTTTCTGCCTGCTCTTTGAAGATCTACTGTATAGTTTTATGATGACTCTCCAGGAGACATCCCAGTGCTACCAAAAAAAAAGTAAGGATAATAAAAGAACTGAAAAGGAAAGAAAAGAAGAGAAAAGAAAAGAAAAGAAAAGAAAAAAAGAAAAAAGAAAAGAAAAGAAAAGGGGAGAAAGAGAGGAAAGAAATGAAAAGGTAGGTCCCATCTGAACATATAGGCAGATGTGCTCACCATGAAGTCATGGTTATCTCTGCAATACAGACTCATTTTTATTTTGTCAGTTTTTCTCCTTGTTGCTATTTTAGACTTTACTTTGCTGTCCCACAATTGCGAATTCACAATAAACATTTGTGTATGAGGATTGCCTCAAGATTATTTTCTAGGGAACCAAAATTTTAAAAAGTAGTGATTTGTTGTTTTTGCAAGATTACATTTGCAGTATTTGTAATTTAAGCTTATTCAAATTTCCTGTAAGTTAGGCCTCACTACAGGAATTTGCATCATGAAATTGTTTATGTGTAAGAACGTTAATGGGGTCAGTCAAAATTGATGGAGTAGCATATTCAGGAAGACAAGTAACAAATTGGGATAAAAATCTATCTTTTGTGTCTTTTTGAAAAGAACTTTACTAAACTATTCCATTGTGTTAATAAATAATATTAAGTCACTCAACAAATATTCTTTTATTTTCAAAATTTTTGTTTCCGGTTTAAATTTGGGTAAATTAAAAAAAAATTCACTAAAGTTATTTGTTTAATTTATAACAGCAACTGGTATACCAGTAAAAGTTTGAAATTTTCATAAGGAACCATTTCATTAGACTCACCATCTACTACTAAGAGTTGGTTGGTTGATTCTCTTGTAATATTCTGTTTGCATTCCTAGAGTTTCTTTCTCTAGTAGTGTGGATAACAAATATGCAGAAGTCAGACTTCTCTAGGGAGACAAGCCAACACAGTGCACCAGGCTGGAGCACATGGGATTGAACATAAACATTACACTGCAGTAGAAAGTCTACATACCACAGCTTTTCTGAAATACCATAGCCTTTTTTAAAATCAATTTCCTGTATACTGGAAACTTTAAACACAGTTATCTAATTTTCACTTTAAAATATTTATCTACCATTTACTTATTTTCTAAAGAAATAGCAAAATATTATAGACAAATTATGTACAAGTTCTATTTGCAAGAGGAAGAACTTGAAATTTTTCTATGCTATGTTTTACAGTAAACGTTACTAGTTGTACTGTGCATCCCTCAAAAGATATGTTGAAGAATTAGCACCTAATATATACGGATGTGAGTTCCTTTGCGATTTAATAGGTCATCATTCTAGACCCTAATTCAGTATTCGCATTGTCTTTATAACAATGGGTCAGCAGAAGACAGTCACGTGAAGGCAGGACGGAGTGTAAAGTCATGCTGCCATACACCAAGAGCGCTGAGGCCACCAGAAGCTCACACAATGCGCAATTCTCTTCAAAGTCTTTCTGAAAGAGTGTGACCCAGCCACCGTCTTGATTTGGAACTCTATTCTCCAGAACTGTGAGAAAATAAATTTCTATTTTTTAAGCTACCTAGTTTGTGGCACATTTTTTAAATCAGGGAAACAATACAGAATATATGCATCTTTCACAGTCAGAAAAATATCTGTTAATAGAAAATTTATCAGAGCTCTTTTAGAATAGTGCTTCTCAACCCTGTTAGGCTCATTCTCTAAATAACACATTGTATAATTCTTTTCCTGCTGTTCTGAAATGAAATTCACAGGTAACATAATATAGTTCCATAATTCATTTTCAAAATGCCAACATGTGTCTTTATTGTAATCTAATCACAACATAATGTTATTCTGTGATAAAATAATAGTCATTTCCATATTTAAATATATTGGTGAAACTTCGTTAGAAGACAGAAGTAGCAAATATTGGTATCTTATATAGGATCCCCTTAAGTGAAACACAGATTCAGTTAGGTCTTCATCACTGTGCATTATTAACTCAAATGCCCTGAGTAGTGTTACTGTTTATGTTATGGCTCTCTGAAATAATTAACATCTTTTGTTGGTTATTAGTAAACAAAATGCAATCATTGTTAATATTTTATGGTAACTGCATCATTTACTTCACGAAACCATGTTAAATTATCAAGACTGTGATTATCAACTTCTACATTGAAATTATCAATACTATTCAGTCAACATTATTCTTTCCTCATATCCCCCTATATCTGAACCTATTTTTATACATGTGCATATGCATATACATCTGATAGTTTGATGGTGAAAGTGTCTTAGTGTTTTAAAAATGTTCTAAGTGTTTTATGTTTAGTGCAATCACACTGTAGCAAACATGGAAGGTTTCTCTTAGATATGTACAGGAATTAGGTAGATACATTTGCATAAAAGCCTAGAGAATTTCTAAGGGATAGAATAACCAATCTTCCCCAATATCATATTGACATATTTCATATGCACGTATTTCACCATGGTAGAACTTAGTGTCCAAGCCAAGTCCAGCAGTAGAAAATGTTCACCATGGAACATTAAAAGTGGATGCAAAGGCAAACAAAATCAGCGTGTCAAGCACAGCTTTGAAGAGGAGAAATCAACCAAATGGTCTTACTTAGTCTTACTTAGAACTTACATTTAGGAACAGTTAGTACTAAAGCCAGGATTTAATTCAGATTTGTTCAAATCTAAAGGGTTGGTTTGTGAGGTAGATCCCTCTTATCATTTTCCTTCAGCCATCTCATATTTATTCTATGTCCTAGAAAATATCAGTGTCTGTATCTGTGAAATATATAGTGATTTAGTAAGCTCTAAAGCTATGATACATGAGGCATTTGTGCATAGGGTGTGGCTATGGCAGCCTGAATCTGGGTAAGGAAACATAACATTTAACTGTTAGAGCCCTGAATATCATCCCATTTTCAGATAAAATTTTTCAACAGAATAAACTGAACCCCCTTAAAGAACTAACAGTATCACTGTATAATCCTTTTTTTATGCTCCTGCTCATTACTGGTGCAGTGGGTTGAGAGCATTTCTCCTTCTCTTTGATCATTGATAGCTCCCTGGGGTAAGGATGGGAGGAAGATTCAGAGCATATAAACAAGTCATAAATGAACTCTAGAGAGGTTAAGACTTTCAACTAGTACTAAGTGGCAAGAAACTTGGGGCTTGATCAGGACATAATTTTGCATTTATCAAGATTAATGATTTGTTTAGCTTTTTTTATATTCTAATTCTCTGATTATTCCTACCCTCTGTTTCCTGAAAGTCATCTGTATGATGAAAGATATGTCAGCTTAATTTAGTCTGTTTAATACTTAGGCTGCCCTATGCCCACCCCCTTCTCTGTCATACTGGGAATTGAACCCAGGCCCACACACATGTAAAGAAAGTGTTCTGTCATTGAGGTACATCCCCTGCTCCTTTCAACTGTTTTAACAGTGGTGTAACTTTGAAATTCCAGCTCTCAGTAACAGTGTATTGTAATTTGAAGTATTAACAATAAATAACAGTTAATGTTCACCGGACATTTGGCCACTTAAAAGTTTGCCCTGAGTATCACTAGGGCAGTGCATTTATTTGTTTACTGACTAGCCCAAGGGTCTCTTGGGGTGCTGTCATTTGGACTAGTGAATTCTCATATTGAATAAATACAATAAAGCAGTCATTTTTATATTTCTTGTTATATTACCTTATAAAAATTAACAAAAAGTAAGAAATTTTTGGCCATCCCATATTTAAAGAATTAGACTGGTAAGTAGTTAATATATAGAGGTACTGTGGTGAGTCTTAATGTAAACTATTTTACTTAAACTTCTAACAATAAAGAAGAAACAGAGAGCTGAAGAGCTTACTCTTAGTGAAGTCAGGATTGAACTCAGTTTTGTTCAATTCTGAAGGCTTCTATTTATTTAACTTTGTGTCTCTAATGTCTTCACAAATCTTTTTTTTTATCATAACGTCTCTTGTTTTCTTCAAAATAGTTGTCCATACCTTCACACACAATACATTCAAACAAAACAAAATTGTATAAAACCAAACAAAACAAAAGAATGAAAGAATTATGGGCCTTCAAAACTAGACAAGAGGAAATCAACAACGGCTACTATAATGTCTCTTGTTTTCTTCAAAATAGCTGTCCATATCTTCACACATACTGAAATCAAATAATAGAAAACAGACCAAAGCCAATCAAAACTAAGAATAAAAACATTATTGGACTTCAAAACAAGATGATAGGAAATAAGCAATAGCTACCATAATGTCTTGCTTTCTTCAAAGTAGCTGTTCATATCATCATACACAATAAAATCAGTCCTTGTAAACTCTTTAGGAGAAGTTCTAGGAATATATAAGCCTATACATGTACATCTATCCCTTCTGCATCAGAAAAACAAAACAAAACAAAACACAAGAAAAACAAGAAACAAGAGACAAATAACAATAACAAAGAGCCCAAAAGCAATAACAATATAGGCTTTCAAAACAGGGTGGTGGGAGCATAACAAAGGTTGTTATTTTGCATAGTTATCTTCAAAAGAGTTACTCAGATTACCAGATATAGGCATGCGAAATTGGTCTAATCCTATGAATGTTAACTGTTTTCTTTTAATTGTTGAGATTCTATGGTTTTTGCACCATACTCGTTGAAGGTGGCAATTCTTTAGAGTGAGGACTGAGAAGATGGAGAATGAAATAGGCTGTGAAGACTCAAGACTTCTTTTTTGTTTTATATTTTAAAGATAGTAAAACCCAACAAAACAAAACAGAATAAATTCAGTCAAAACACAGCAGTGAAATTGTTATAGAATATCAAAGCAGGGTAATGGAAAAACAACAATGGCTACTATAGTATATCTTGTTATCTTCACAGTAGTTTTCCATTCGATCAGTTGTAGCAAAATCAGACCAAAACAAAACAGAATAAAACCAATCAAAAGAGAATATTGAGTAAAGCCAAAAAAAAAAAAAAAGTAAGAATAAAACAAAACAGTGTGACCATTATTAGACTTTAAAAACAAGACAGAAAAAACTCCCATATTTACCGTATTGCATACTGTTACCCTTTCTATACATGTTCGGACTGTCAGCCATGCCTGTAAATTCAACCTAACAATACAATCCTTCAGGTGCTTTTTGTACCTCAATTGCTATCAGCTGAGGCTGACCTCCAAACCAGCTGGTGGCTTAAGGGGTGAGAGGGTTTGATTTTCAGCCTGCATGCCGGTAGGCTTACAGGAGGCACTGACTTTTTCTCTTCCTGGGTCCCACATGCTCTGTGCAACTTGCCAGAAAGGCTGGCTAGTTGGATCCTTGATTGGCTCCTCCCAGTTAACTAAGACTTTTAACAAGACTGAATATTGGAATTTCAAATAAACTTCGATTTCATTCTTCAAAAATTATTTGAACTCACTAGATGAACTGCAAAGCCTCATCTAGTTTCAAGTCTGACTTGTGACTGTGCCATATTCCAGGAAAAAGCAATGATTTACTGGAAGAAAACACCTCTACCAGAGCAACAAGTAATTAATTTAAAGCCAGAAGAGCATGCCTTGATAAATTCTGCAAGAGAAGTGTCATTCACAGTGTGATAAGACATGGTGAGGCTCCCAGTTCTGACAAGGCCCCTGAAGAAGCCTACAGGAGAGAATTCTTGGAGTTCATGGAGGCAGAAGGATACACTGCTTTATAAGTATTCAACTGTGATGAAACAGTACTCTTTCTTCTGGAAGAAGGGGCTAAACAGAAGCTATGTCATGCAGGAGGAAAAGACACTGCTGGGGAACAAGCCCACGAGGGACAGATTGACCCTTTTGTTCTATGTGAACACAAAGTGATCTGAAGATTAACCCACTACTGGTGTACCACTCCCAGGCCCCTAGTGCATTAAAGGAACAGAATGTGAACAAGACTAGACCACCTGTCATATGGAGGGCCAATGCAAAAGCTTGGGTCACAAGGCAGTACATGGAATACCACAGGAGGTGTTCTCTTCCATCATTGAAAAAATATCTTTCTGTTAATCAACTGCCTGAATGGTGCTCCAGCCTTGGTGGGTCATATGGACACTGAGTGTGACTTCATAAAGGTCAGTTTCCTTCCCCTCAACACAACACCTCTTCTGCAGCCCAGAGACCAGCAAGCTATCTGCAACGTCCCGAAGTTGTATACACAGGTGCTCTTGAAACATTTCAATGCCCTCTGCTGCATCAAATGACATCCACTTATTGACAAAGCCTGGGTAGATGTCACTTACCAGACCTTAAACTCAACCTGGAGGAAACTGGTTAGAATGCGTCACTGAACATGAAGGGTCTGATGCAAGGTAGTGGAAGAGATTGTGTCTATGGGTAAGAATATGGCTGTGGATGTTGATGGTACAGACATAGAGAAGCTTCTTGAGGACCATAAGGCGGAGCTGATGACAAAATAACTTGCTGAACTCCAGAGTGAGCAGCAAAAGGCACTTGTTGAGAATCATTCCACTGAGCAAGAGAAAGACAGGAGGTTAGCAGAGCTGTAATAAAATCCATTATGGCTTTCCAGAATTTCTTTGAGAAGCGCCAGCTCAACGTAACTATAATGAATAGATTGTTGAACCTGATGAACTGTTATGTAGTCTCTCATTTCTGAAGGGTTATGCAGCATAGGAAAAAAAAAGTGACATTAGACAAAAAAAATTTTTTTTATCAAAATTGACCCTGAAGATAAGAGATAAAGAGAGGAAAGCCCTGGAGAAGATCACTCCGATGTCCCTATGGAGGTAGACTCTCCCTCCAAACAATACCCTCCCTTCTGTCCTCAACACTAGAAATTTCCTCAATTGACGTTAGTGTTTGCTCTTCATACTCTACTATACTTTGTTTCATATTTTTAAAATACATATGTTTCAGAACAGATTAACCTTATTTACATTAAACTTTATGGCAAAATTTGATTTGGTTAGGATTTGGTTCATGGAAAGAAGTTCACAAACTAAGGTACCTTTGTGTTGTCTCAGGAGTGAACTGATATTTTATTTCCTTTCATGTTTTGGATTCTCTTGGAGTCTTTTGAGATTTATTGTCTACAATAAACTAGTTGGGGCTTTCTTTGGATGATGAGGTGGATTAAGTAATGGTCATTTTGTAACACCCAGCTGAACTGAATCAGCATGGTGCTGGGTGTGGATCACCCCCCTGAGGATTGTTGCCAATAGAATAAAAAAGAGAATTGGAGAGGAAGATGGTATGCTGCTAATTCTCCTGGAGAAGCTTGTCCTGCTGGTTTTCCTGATATGAATTCAGCTGTTCTCATCGTTGGAGGAACTCAGGTCCTTCTTGTCACCAGGAATGGCTGCAGTTCTTTTCAGAGGAGCTCTGATCCTAATCTTAAGTGTCGCTTTCTGGCTCTGGTGCAGATGCCTCAATCTGCTGGCACAGATCCTTTATCCTGCTGGCACAGACTTCCTAGCATCCACCACTGACCTTTGGTCCTCCCCAGTGCAGATCCTTGATACAGACTTGCATGAGACATTGTCATGGACTCTAGGCCTCCACCTGGACTTGTGCAGGACATTGCCGTAGGATCCAGGTTCTCAGTTGGATTCTTTGGGTCTCTAGTGTGTGGACAGATCTCTCACAGTCTTTTGCATTTGACTCTTTGGGTGAACATTATAAAATAATCTTATAAATTATGTGACCTGTATTAAATCTTTTCCCTTGTAAATCCTGACTATGACAAATGAGATAAAATATGATTATCAATCAAGGCATTACCAAGGGAAACCAAGTCACTGACCATACTAGCTCATATATTTATGGTTCCAATCACAGTGTCATTTTTTTCTTTGTAAACATTTGTTAAAAGAAGTAAAAAAAAATGCCTTTACTAAGCATTTTGCTTTTATTAACTTCTGCTTATTGAATGAACAATTAAATAAAAATAAGCATCACCTAAAACGGTTGTTTGACTATTAAGTTTCTCAAGGTTTATTAAAAAGTTTTTAAATGATTTGATATTTTAAGACTTCATACTTTCTGACAAAGTAATGAATAATTTACAGTATTTATTACATCAATCTTTAGGTCACTGTAATTACATCAACTAAGCAATAATAAATCTAATAAAGGGAGTTAAATCCTGCTGCTAATATTAGATCAAATGCCCACTGAAATGAATAATACAAAATTATGATACAATATTTGACTGTAGTTTGAATGTTTTACTGTGTTCTGCTTTGTGAATCACTGTTTCCATTTTCTTCCTAGAGTGAAAATAAATCTGTAGAGATGCCACTTGGTTTTGCCAAAATTCCAGTTGTGATACAAAGTAGGAATAACTACATATATAAAGATCTCAGCATTATTTTAGCAGAGAAGTTGTTGCTAAATTCAAAAAGTTGCTATCAAATCAAGTTTTAAATTATAGAATTTAAAAAGTCTTGTATTTTATAATGCTTATATGATTTCTAGAGGGATATCTAATATCCTTTGCTTATAAAAAAATAAATGAGGAAAGTCATTATAATCAAAAATGGTTATTTTATTCCTATAGAACTTATTAATTCAGAAGCATTTTTCCAATATTTCAATTAGTATATTTACTTTAAATTAGGAAATTAAGAAAATAAACATATAGCAATAAATTAGTAAGGACATTTTACTAATTTTAGAAACAATAGATCTACATGAATCCATTTCCCTGCAGAAACTGATATATAGACTTGCTCCCAAAATTAGAATCATGACTAAGTATTGTATTTCAAAATTGTTACACAATTCATCATACCAATAAAAGAACATGAAAATATACTTAAAAGTTTGTGCTTAAATCAGTGAGAGTTATTGAATCTTAAAAAAAGTTAAAATTTCTTTATGTGGCCCATAACTTTACATTATTAGAGAAATGAGTAGAGTTGAATAATAAAGTTGCATTTATATCGTCCTCGAA
>RJWT010016794.1:0-11777 GCA_004365215.1 Cuniculus paca | reverse complement strand
TCTTCACAAGGAAAACTCAGTGGGCCCCTCGCCTGGAGCTGGGCTGGGACAGCGTGGCCTCCAGCCTGGTGCTCAAGGGACAGAGGGTGTCAGTCCTGTGGGGTGGGAGGCCGCAGGCTCACTTACCTGGGTAGCCCACGGAGGGGTGCAGCAAGTCCATGCCTGAAGTGGTCAGACTCAGCCCATTGACTGCATAAGGCGGTTGCTTAAGATAAGACATCATGCTAAGGTTGTTTGGAGGTGCAAAGTCAGCCCAAATCGGGGGGGACCCAGCCAGATGGTCTGGATTCACCTGGGGTGGACAGGTCCAAGGTCGTTGGTGGGTGGCTTTGGAGGGGTGGAACTAAGGGCAAAGCAAACAAATAAACAGAGGAGCTGGTTTACTGCTTGGGAGGCAGCAGCTCTCCCACGTTCCACCACTAACTAAAGAGCCCAGCTAGGCCAGGCAGGGGCTTTTAAAGGACTCGCAGACAACCCCCCCACCCACTCACCACAGCTGCCTGGAACTGCAGGGAGACCAGATAAACCTGTCTTCCCCACCCCCACACTAAACTTAAAAAAAGAAGGGACCCTAAGAAAGCAATTACAATCAGCCTTCCCCCAGAACAAAACCCCACGCCTTCAAATGCACACCTCGCATTCCTATCCCAACATTTGCATAGGACTCATTGGCTGGCACTCGCTAATTGTCTCAAACAAAACTTGATTGGGGCCATTTGCAGAGACAAAGAACTCTTTGGCTAAATAAATAATGCTGATAACAAAGCCCATTGGTGAGAAACAAAGAAACAATTCAAGAAATCTACCTCTCCCCAGACTGTTGCCTTTCCTAGGCAGAGATTTTAATTATCTTAGCTTTTTACCACTTTCAACTGCTTCTAACCTAAAACGTCAATGCATTTAACATCTAAAATACCAACTCGCTAAACAACAAACTTGAGAAAACTGCCCAACCACTATTCTTCCATGTTTAAAGTCATTTCCAGTAATCATTTTCACCTAATTAGTAGTCTGGATAATTAGATTTTGAGGTAAGTAACAGATTTATTAGGGTTTTGGAGAACCTTGATTATATGTGTCTAAAGAACTAAAGCTAAACAAACAAGCATTTAATTTTTAAGCAACACCCATCAAATATTTAAACGTACTGCAAAATAGTCTTCAAGATTGGCACAAGGCTGGCCAGAAATTCTGAAGTAAAGTGAGAATCGCGGCAATCAGATAATAACAAGCCCACATTTGCAAGCACAAGGGTGTGCGTTTGTAGTGCCAGCCGCTTCCATGTTGATTTAGATGTGTGGAGGCTCTAGATCCTGTGGAAGCACATTTTCGGACATTTGGGTCCTCAGCAGCTGCGGTGCAGTTTCCTGTTAACTCGAACTGCCTTTTGCACATTTTAGTTTTGAAGGAAGTAAGTACATAAACACCCAAAGTTGTGAGACTAACAGAATTTCGCCCTCCCTTTCAAGTTTCCTACAATCGTATAAAAGGAGCTGTGGGAAGGGGGAGAGAAAGCAGTTAATTTACTTTCTTCATTTGGGCTCTCCCCTCTCTTCCCTAGCAAAAGATCCAAAATAGGTGTGACTATAGGCTGGCAGCTTTTGCAAGTCTGGCCTTAATATTCCTCAAACCTGGCACTCATCCTGCAAGAATCTCTACTTTGAAACTTTGACACTAGGAGAGATTGACTCAAAATGGCGGATACAAGGCTGGGAGTTCCCCCTTACTTTTAAAATAAGTCTTAAGGAGTTTTAAGGATCCTGGGTTTTCATATTTACATTGCTTAAGACATCAAGGCACAAAGTTCCACAAATGGAACTTGGTGACTGCAACTTCTTCTTGATTAAAACTCAGAGCACAAAGTCACACTTTTCCTTTTAAAATATAATTTACGAAATTTTATAAAAGCTCTTCTTGGAGAAGTTTGAAAAACTAATTTAGTCGCTCTTACCACAAAGACTGTATGGTTTTTATTGTCTTTTAAAGATGCAGCTATTTGGAGGCTGTGAAAATAATACTGCTTTAAGATACAGTCATGTGTTTGTTTAAAATAGCACCTAAACTGGGGTTCTTTTTTGATGAATACAATCTTCCTGCCTTGTAAAGTTCCGAACTGCCAAGAGAAACCTACAGTCAGATCAGATGTACACACGAGAAATATGGAAATGTTTTTACATGTCTAGCTCTCACCCAATTAGAAATGCCTGACACCCCATACAATAAAGTAGCACATTCCAACATAAAAAGCAGTCAGAGACAGAAAGTACCAGGATTGAGGTCTTTCTTGGAGCGCCTTCGCCCTTGCATCACAAAATGACTAAAATTCTCAGAACAGATTATTTTCACTTGTAAAAGAAAAAGGGAAAACAAAAACAAAACCGCGGGGGTGCTCTCACCGGCCAGCCCAGGTACGCACTACTCCAGGAAGGGGCGCTGGGCCCGTCCACCTAACTTTCAAAGCCTGTGACCCTTCCTCTCCAAGCACAGTCCCGAAGGGGAGCAAGAAATTACCCTTTCCAAAGCAGACGCCTCGAGAGGACTGCTGCAGAGCGAGGAGGCTTCCGGAGGACTGCTATCTGGAGCAATCGGCAGTAGAGCTGCGACTCCCGGCGCAGGAGGCTCGGTTCCGCCCCAGCCCCGCGCCGGCCCCGCGCCCCGGCCCGGCCCGCGGTCCCTGCACTGCCCGCCGCGGCCTGCGCAGCCTTATATCTAACGGTCAGCCCGTGCAATCTGTCGCTTCCCCTCCCCCCCCTTGTTTTTTTTTTCCTTCCAAGAAGCCCATCTACCAGTTGCTGTGTCCTCGCTCAATAATAATTACCTCGTCCGAGAATTAATTATAATAAATGTTTTCTTGATAAACTAATGAGATAATCCGAGGGGCACACGTCCCTTAATTACAGGCCGCCGCGCTCAGCTCTGCTGCTCGTCCTGGCTGATTAATTTTCTGCATGATGGAAAGGAAACAAAACTACGCGGACTGGCGACTGGCCTGCGGCTGGGAGACGACGGAGAGAGGCGGAGGGAAGGAAGAAAGGAAGGAAGGAAGGAAGGAAGAAAGGAAGGCAGGCAGGCAGCAGAGGGAGAGATGCTGGGCCCGCGCGGATCGGCCGGCGCTGGTCTGTCCTCCGGAACACGAGTGAAAGTTTCTGGCCTCGGGGAGCCAGCTCTGCCACCCGCGAGGGAGGAGGCAGGAACGTGCCAAAAGGGTTGGACCTGACTATTAATTACCGTGGGCAAGGGCCCGGCGCAGGCCTGGGAGGAGAGCTCTGGGTGTCTACCTGGCCCGGGGGAGGAGTCTCCTCCCCACTCCTCTCGGGGCGAGCAACTTTCGGAGGCTGGGGAAGCCGGAGGGGCGCAGGGGAGCCCGCCGCACCGACGCTGCGGCTCGGGCAGGGTGCGAGCCGCCCGCGCCCTCCCTCGAGTCCTCTCCAGCCCCGCGGGCTCGGCCTGCCCTCCGCGCACGCCGGGCGGGCGCTGGGCTCTCGGAACTCTGGGTCGGACCTTGCGCAGTCTCCGGAATGCCGTCGACCCCGAGACTTCTGCGGAGTGTGCGGCGGACGCGTCTCCAGGCCCGGGGCCGACCCAGATCCCCGGAGAGCTGCTCCCGGGCGCCCCGAGCGCGTCGCTGCGCCTCGCCGAAGCCCTCGATCCCGGCCCTGCCCACGCCGCCTCATCGTCCCCGAGCCCGCGAGGCCGAGGCCGAGCCCGAGCGCGGGGCTCCCTGCGGAAGGCAGGGTGCCCGGCCGCGTCCCCGCCGGCGGCCTCGGCAAAGCTGGGCCCGCGCCGCCGCCAGGTGCGCCGGGGACCCTCCGCGAAATCCCCTGGAAATCCTGCTTCCTCGGCCTCGGCCTGGGGACCCGGGGCGGGGACCACGGCAGCCGCGAGTGGGGCGCCAACTGCACTCCCGGGAACTTGGAGGGGGGTGATGAGAAAAAACTGGAGACCTGAAGGCCTTTGGGAGAGGCCGAGACCGAGCTGCTGCGACTGGGAGAGGGGAGCGCGGGGAGCAGAGGCCCCGCTCCCGCCGACTCGATTCTTCCCGAGTGTGAGCTCGTCCCGGGGGACAGGGACCAGCGGGCCGGCCTCACGCCCGAGGAGCGCCTGCCTCGTTATTATTACCATTGTTTCCATCCATCCATCTAGCTACGTCCGCATCTTTTTGTAACGTCCTTGGGATCCATCCAAACGACCCTCAACCAAATCTGGGGCCCAAAACGCAGAGGTCGAAGGGAGAAGGCCAAGAATGGCGTGGACGTAGAAACAAAACCACCCACGAAACCCCTCCCAAGCACCCAGATTAAACTCGCAGGCTTTCGACGAGGATTTGCAGCCGCAGCGACCCCAGGAGCGCGCTCTCTCCCTCCCTCCCGCTCCGCCCTCTCCCCAGATCCTCAGTTTTTCCGCAGCGATCGTTACAGTATTACTCTCCCCAATTTGCAAGAAAAAAATACACCAGGTTTCAGAAGAACTCCATACTCGTAGATGAGACGGCCCACTGGAGGCAGACAGAGGGACACATCTAGACAGGGTACAGACAGGATGGACGGTACTTACCTTACGGCCGCATTGGAGGTTTGGGAAAAAAAATCAAAGTGTCCTTCAAAATCGCAAATATCCAGCTATCCTAAAAGAAATCAAGAGTATTGAGTTAGAAACCTTGCCGTCTTCATCCTTCTATAAAAAGTCAAACAACCAAAAAAAATTTTTTTAAAGAGTACGGAAAGTGAAGAGCGTGGCCCGAGTGGGAAACACGCGTGTGTCCCTCCACGATACATACAAGGTGGACGTGGTGCGCGAGGGGTGCTCTCGAGATTTTTATTTTTAATCACAGTGGAAGGCGAGTTGGAGCTGAGGCCGGTTCCGCTCTCAGGGAGATTTGCTGAGAAAGCGCCTCTCTGGCAACTTTTTGACGCAAACTCTCCAACCAATGGCAGGGAGAGAATGATTGACACATCTAAGCCAGAGGGAAAATAATAAAAACACACAACGGGGGAGGAAAACAGGCCGCTGCTGCACTGGGGGACGAGCAGTCAACAAATCCAGGCCTCTGACATTACCAGAATGTTCTTGAAAGACACTGGGCTCCGCTTAAAATATACATTATGGACTGGGGCATGCGAACTAATTGTATAATTAAAATGATGGACAGGGAGGCCTTCCCTCACCTTCGCGTACTCTTCTTCCCTTACACGCCTTTCCTGTCTTCCTGTTTCTTTTTATTTTAGGGAAGGGGGAAAGGACAGCCCAACAATGTCGATGGGAAGATAACAGACATTTAAGCCCAGGCCGGAGAGGGGTGGGCGCGGGGACCGAGTGGGTCCTCGCGCGCGCGGCCGTGTGAGTGGACCAGAAGCAGGAGGGAGCCAGCCTGGAGCTGAGCCACCCGTGCCCTGCAGGACCGGGCCAGGCCCCACTGGGGGCCCGAGGGCGAGGGAGGAGGCCTGGCGGCGAGGGGTGGGGTGCGGGGACACGGAGACAGACAGCAGCCCAAGAACAAACTCTTGAAGAACTCTAGTTCCTCTACATTCTTTCAGCGCTCGTCCCCAAGCGAGAGACCCGAGCTCCGGGTTTCGGGGAGCTGAGAAAACTATGGCAGGCTGCGAAGCACAGGAACCCCCAGATCTCACCCCAGGGCGGGCTGGGGGAGGCAGGGCGGGAGGCCAGGCCTCGCGTGCGCTGGAAGCAGTGACTGCCAGGGAACCAACGCCTTGCAGCGCCGGGCCGCGGGCCTGGAGCTCCCCGGGCCGGGCCGGGCCGGGCCGCCCGAGCTGGGGCCGAGCGCGCGGGGCGGCGTCGGCTCCCGGGAGCCGCGGGCAGAGCAGAGCGCAGCCAAGTTCTCCGCCTGGCACCGCGAGCCGGGCCGACGGCTTTCAAGCGGACCTGCGCCCCTAGAAAAGCAGAAAGCGACTGGGCGGAGTGAGGGGGTGGGGGCCAGGGCGACCGCAGCTCGGGTGCGGACGCCGGTGGGAGTGGGGTGACGGGGCGCAGACGGCGCTGCTCGCCCAGCGCCCGGGGCAGGAAAAGAAAATAAAATCTCTCCCCCCGCTCCCCCCCACGGCAAGTGGGCCCAGGGAAACAGCTCGCTGCCTTTAATTTGGGGACCTATGTTAATGAAGTTGGTAATTAATTCGTCGCTTTGTTGTCGGTTCTTATACTGTATGTGTAATCAAATGTGGCCGTCCTTGGGATTTACAGCAATTAGCGAATTACGGAGTGCGCGCGAGGCGGCGGCTCCCGACGCCGGGCTGGGCTCGCGGCTCTGCCCGCGCAGGTGTCCCGGCCCCGCCGCGCCGGAGCCCGCGCCGCGAGGACCCCGGCGGCCGCGTCCCCGTCCCCGGGAGGCACGACTTTCCCGGGCCTGGGCTGGGGGAGGGTGAGTACGCGCCTCTGAGCACCACCCCGCCCCCACCGTGTCCAACACCTGGCCACGGCCCCGCGGCCTTTCCCGGGAGGGGAGAGGGACAGCGCCCCGGGCAGTGCGTCCGGGGTAGCGCGGGCTGCGGAGCCTCTGGCCGGGAGCCGCGGTCACAGCCACGACGGCTGGCGTGAGGGAAGGGCCCACCCACGCCATCCACCGAAGGAGAGGCTCCTTCTGCCCCCCACCCGGGAAAAGACGGGGCTTTCCCCCAGTTTGACCGTAGTGATGGCGAAATCATCAAAGAGAGAAAAAGGAAGATGAACTTCGTGAATCCGGCGCGGGGAGGCCTGGGGGCAGTGAAGGGCGTGGGGGAATAGCAGACGCGCGCTCGCGATTTCCTAGAAGTGAAAAGTGCTGGGCTGGGAGAGCCCTCTGCGGGGGAATCCCTCGAGTCCGAGGCGGAGGTTTAGGACGTCCTCGGGTGCTCCGGCGGCCGAACCTCGCGGGCCATGCGGGGCTCCGCTGGCCTGGGTGGGCTGCTGCGGGCGGGGCGTGGGAGGGCATCCCCCTGGCAGCGCCGGCCGCAGACAGTGCCGCTTCTCCGGTGCCCTCTCGTCTAATAACTTCGCCGAAACACCGGCCAAAAAACCGCGGGGTGGAAATGGACAGTGTTAAATAAACAAGGGTCTCTTTAAAATTCTCATCCACTTCAGATGTCTAAAGTAAGATTGTGATGATTTTGTCACGGTTTGGTAAATTTACCCCTTTAAGAGGCTTTCATAAATCCCAGAACACACCTTCAGCCAGATTTGAATATAGATTTAGGTTTTAAAACCCAGAAGCTGGAAACACCGCTTTATCAAAGAGAATTTCCCTTTAGCTTAGCAATGTGCTGAAGCTCTTAAAAGATTGGATCTGAGAGAGAGGGTGAGAGAGAGGGAGAGAGACAGAGAGGAGAAAGAGAACTAGAGACAGAGATGCAGACAGGGAGGGGGGAAAAGACTTTCTTTTTCTTTCTAGAAGATTTCTGCCCAGACTCTGCAGCAGTTGGTAGCAGGCAAGCTTTCTCCTGGGTGTCACTTGGAAAAGTTGCAAAATTGCTCTTCACCTGTAAGAACACGCTTTTTATCTTCCAGTCTCTTCTTGTCAATTTGGAAACTGCAGACAGCCCGGCTCAGGTACAGTTCCCACAAACCCTCCTCCAGGTCAGGACAAAAGCCACGGGCTGGGGGTGGGGGCGCCGGGCTGTTTCACTGAAAACCGTAGAGGCTTGATGGGAGAAAAAGACTCCTGGGATGAAAACTTCTCACTCTTGATTTCCAGTAAGTTCTTGAACTTCCGATATACTTACTATCTGTTCATTGCATTTCCTTTTGCTGCGCTTCGCCTTCCTTTCCTGTGTCTGTCTTTCATTTTTTTCCCTATAAATTCAACTTAAGGTAGCATGCTTTGTATTTTTAAATAATTTTCATGAACAAGTGGATTGTTTTTAACTGCCATGTGTACGGTTATCTTGTTATGCATATGAGATATAAGTATTCCCAAGCTAAAAGAAAAACAATACACAGGGAATCAAATTATTTTTCAAAGCTTGCATGCAGTTTCCAACATATAGCTGATATTCATATTTTGAAAAATCTAGATTCATATTTAGCCCTGACTAGACTCACTTTCACTGCCCCACATGCCAGGCCAGTTTAAAATATTCCAAACTTTCCTCCAAGTTTATTAACTATGATGGGGGAGTTTGGAGGGGGGAGGAGAGAAGTAAGAGATCCAGGGATTCTTCCAGGCTAATTAAAAAACAAGGAGAAGAGAGCAAAACCTATATTCCACAAGAACATTCCCTCTCAGGGGGAAAGGAGCCAGTTAGAGTCCCTGAACACTTACTTTGGAAATATGAAGATTAATATCCAACCTTTTCAGCAATTAGGTGGATGGTGGGGGACCATGTTTTGCCTTAGAACAACCACAATAGCTATAAAGAAGCCATTCGAGTTTTAGATATGACTTTGTTACAAACTTTGTCAAGATTAATTTTGATTAATTTTTAAATGTGGATTTAATACTAGCAATTCAGACAGAATTGGGAGGGAAAATATAAAGCAACAGCTCCCTTATGAGTTAAGCTTGGGTTGTTCATTCCTTGCTTTGCAGTTGCCTCAAAAAAGAGTAAAGGAGAAAGAAACAACTTCAAAGATAGGATTGTGCTGTCTTGATAAAAGAGTAGGAGGCAAACTCCAAATGCAAAAAAGAGGAAAAGAGGACCATGTTGTTCCGGAATGAAACGGATTAAGATTGTGTGACAAGTGTGAGACGTGGGGCTGGGAGACATTTATAGCTGAGTGTGAGCCGGGAGCTATGCGGCTGCTCCAGTCCTGTGGGCCAAGGGTGTGCACAGAGCAGTTAGGGTGAGGGAGAGGAAGCTAGTTCGAGTGTGAGAGATGGAGGTGTGTGTGTGTGTGTGTGTGTGTGTGTGTGTGTGTGTAGGGTGCGGATGGGAATGTGGAGGGAGTGATGAATAGTGGTAGCTGTCAGTTTACATAATTTTCATCTCCTGGTCCAGAAGTTTCCTTGAAATCAATTCTACTGCAGGCAGCAGCCTTGGGCTTACAGAGCTGATATAAAACAACCATTACAGTCCAATATCTTGCCTGTTTGCAAACTTCATTTAAAAGTGGGGGAAAAAAGACCCAGGAATGGTTTTGTAAGAAAGAAAAAGAAGAAGAAAGGAAAACCACAGTGAAGCTTTAAACTAGTTTGGATAAATCTCTAATCTTTTATTTGTAACCTTTTACAAGCTTTATTTCCCGTATATGAAAAGCTTCTTTTATATGGGCATGGCAGACTTTTCCTTTGGATTTTTAATTAGAGCCCATCAATTGTAGCCATATTTAAGAATCAATATAAAGTAATCCTTCGAGATGGGATAAGGTTTTAATCGAAAATCTAATTTCCCACTCTTTGCAGATCATTTTAGGGGGCTGGTTGATTAAAAAAAAAAGTTCAATATTTAAAAGACATAACACCTAAAACCCGGAAAAGATCATGTCTGTAAGAAACCAACTGATGCTGCCTTACAAAGAAAAAGTCTGTTGTCAGGAACTTTCTATTCCTACTTAGAAGAATTTGACTTATTTTTTTCAACCACTGTTCTCTACTGTGACTCCTATGAATGTATGCACATAGACTGGGGAGGAGAGAAGAGAAAAAAATGTTTTTCAAAACAGTATATCATATGCAAAAGAGAGTAACCTAAATTTTTTATCAACAAAGAAAACATGGATCTTCACAGATCCCTTTCATTACATGCTCCTCAATTCCCAGGATTACAGACCGAATAGCATGCACTTTTCATTTTTGTTTATGAATCCCAACTTTCCACTTTTACATTGAGGAATATTTCTGACCAACTTTAAAACTTCACACTTAGAATTGGCAATCTTTTAAAACAATGAAAAAGTTGCTTATCATAAAGGCATGGAATTTTAAACAGTTCTATCAGAGGTGCTGGCTTTCAATTTATATTTAAAAAAAAGGAAAATGAAAGGAGAAAGGAAGAACATAGACAAAAACTAATTGCAGATGCATAGTCCTGACACTTTTTTTCTCTTGAGTATCAAGTTGAGATATTCGGCTAAATATCTAAATCTTATAGTACATTTTCAGCATTCACCACTTCAAAGATCTGCAGAGCATCTCTAAACTAGAAAGAACCCCCCCAAAGTTTACAGAGGTATTTTCAGACAGTCCCTATGTTTGTTTTTATTGTTGTATTTGTTAAGTGCATTAAAAAAAACCGAACTCTTCGTGTTTGGTTTTTAAAATCTGAACGAAGTGGGGTTGAATATGTTTGATACCCATGATTTTATCTGCAGAAATTTCAATTTATTTAAAAGCCTGGCGTTTAATGCGCTCCATACCGCATGAATTTTAGAGAAACCCTCCTATATTTCTCCGTAATCGTGTCTAATGAAAACCTGGGATTTTCCACTATTAAAAAAAGTGAAAATATAATGCATCTTCATTAGGAAAATTGACTGCTGTGCTCGCGACGGCTCTTAATTGAAAAGGCAACCTATTTTAATGGTGTGGTTGAGAAGAAGATTACATACTTTATCCAAACACAAAGACAATTAATAATGAGAAGCAGCCTGCTGCCATTAGCTCTAATGCAGTTGCATCAATGTCAGCGAAAAGTGCTCGTACCTGAGATGCTCCGTGCAAACTCCCCCGGCTCCCTCCTGCCCCAATTCACCCACTCCTGATCTGGGGATTCTCAGGGTGCAAAACGCCAGCGCCGGCTGTGGTCCGGCGGGCTACGTAGGGCAGTGCGCGGGCCGCCCGCCCTCCCCGCGCCCGCGATCCCGGCCCGGCCCCGCCCGAGGCGCCCGCGGCCGCTGTGCGCAAACCTCGCGCCCGTCCGCTGCGCGCGCGGAGCCGGGAGAAGGCGGCGGCCCGCGCTCCGGGGAACGGATCGGCACGCTGAGGGCCACCGGCTCCGTGCCGAGAAGTTTGACGAACCGGACTGGGCTGCCTCAGAGACCGGGCTCTGCTCCGATTCCTCTCTGGGAAAGTTATGGGGGGAAATGGTGTAAAATCGAGGGTCGTTCGGCGAGGGCCGCCTGAGCGCACATGGCCCTCTGGCCGAACAACCAAGTTTCCCCGCGCCCCTCTCCGACCTCGGCCCGGGCCACGAGCCGTGCGCGTGTGCTCGCGCGCGTGTCGGTGTCTGCGCGTGTGCCCGCGCGCGCCTGAGGCTGGGGAGGGGGCGTCCGGAGCTTGCGGGGCTCAGCACGTCTGCGCTCCGGGCCGGGAGGCCACGGCGGCGGCCTCGGGTTTGACCTCGTGGGCTGAGCTCACGAGGACCCAGGTGGCGAGCTGGGGACCCTGGCGGAGCAGGCCGGCGCCGGGTGCAAGACTGATCCGGGCCCCTGGCTTGCTTAGGTGGGAGCCTTGAGGGCTCTACCAGCCCTCCCGGGCCCCAGATCCCAGGGCCGGTACAGGTTGGGCCCAACTCCCAAGTCGTGTCCGCAGGAGAAGCTTGGTAGGGCCAGGCCCCTCGGGCTTGGGGTTTTGTAGCCCCAGCCAGCCCCTCTGCTCCCCTCGGGGCACCCCTCCTCCGCGGCTGCCCTCCGCGTCTGGGTGTGGACGGGGCGCGGCTGCAGGCTCGAGGGCACCCAGGCCAGGCCAGGCCGTCGCGTCCCTTCACGCAAGGGCTGTGGGGAGCCGCGCTGCGGGGCGTTCCGACCCGGCTTCTCGCCTTGCCCAGCCACACTCAGCGCTTGGGAGGCGTATTTCGGGGCCAGGGCCACCAAAAAGCGTCTAGAAGAGGAGGGAGAGGGTAGACTGACTTCCCAGGCTGCCGGAAGGGTGCCCACACATCACCTCTTGGGAAAGGAAGAAGCAAGGGGCCTAT
>RJWT010016793.1:0-19688 GCA_004365215.1 Cuniculus paca | reverse complement strand
TCTCAGCCTCCCGAGTGCTGGGATTACAGGCGTGAGCCACCACGCCCGGCTAATTACAGCATTTCTTAACTCACTACTTACAGGTCCTACATGTTTATTTGAAAGTTTTGAAAGCCCTCTTTTTGCAGAAGGCAATGTTAGACTTAAATCTTTGGGGGATGAGAGGGTAATGGGTTACTTTTTAAAAAATTTTTGAAATGAGGGGCTCGCTAATTACAGTTTATTTTGTGGGGGGAAGGTGTGAAATTTGTTTCTGCAAGCCATATCATGACACGTCTTTAGAATCATGAATTTTAATACTTTCATTTTCAATACTTATTTGCTTTTAGAAAGGCTCACCTGTGTTCTTATAATAAATTTCCTTGTCTGGAAAGTCAAGATATGAAACCTAGTTGGTAATTACTCAGCACCAGGGATTCCTAGATTCTATTATATTTCCATTATCAAAGCCTAGAATTGTGTGCATAATTTACTTCATCAGTGTCACTCTAATTGTTTCCTTTCTTTAGCTTTAAGTAAAATTAATTGAACTAAAAGTAAAAACAAAACATTAAAACTGGAGATTAGAAACTCATCATTTTTCTTCTTCCTTAACTCTTCTCATGAAGGTGTCTAAAATGGAGGATATGGAATCTTTCTTCAAGTAGGTATTTTATGGTAAGATGTACAATGAAATCAACTACCTAGAGTAGTTCCTAACAATTCTTGACCTTAATATATCTCTTCTTAGCATCATTATTGGTACCAAGCAGATTCTGGTTAGAACTATGGTGAAACATTATTTTGAATTAAAAGAGGGTAAAAGTGTTTATGTTAATGGTGGGGCACGATGGTTCATTTTCCTCTTTGAAAGTCTTCCTGTTTTTATTCTGAGTGCATTTACTCTGATATATTTACTTATGGTCCTTCCTGATCTTTATATTCTGGCTAGGACCATCCTTTGTTTTCTTTCATCAATGCCTTGTGGTTATTACTATGCTGGTGGGTTTCATTAGTTTGCTTTGTTTTTTTTTTTTTGTCTTTTGACCTGAAGTTTGACATGTAAAAATGTATCAGAAAATGGAGGCAATGGAGTAAAGTTCTTAGAAATGGTTCTACACTGAGTCAGGAAGCCTGGATTCAAGTCCAAGCTTTGTTATTTACCAACTATTTAGTCTTGGGTTTTAGTTTCCTCACCTTTTAAGTGGAGTTGCAAATGTCAACTATAAACAGGTAATGTTATGTGGAAGTAAACGTGTGGACTAGATGTTGAAAAAAAATCTGTTAGTTGTATACCTAAAAATTAATGTTCTATAAGTTTTCAAAGATTCTGAAATAGCTTCAAAGATTAAAAATATACTTGGATTTCTCAAAGCCATCAAATGATAGAAGTTGAAGGTTATTGGAATGAAAATAATAACAAATTCTGTAGTATGCATTAAAAAAAATCCTTAGATGATTCCAAGATACTAGTACTTACCAATGTTGAAAGCATAAAGTTAGGAAGAAGGGAGAGGATACAAAATAAATGGTGGAAAATTGAATATCCACATAGAGAATAATGAAACTGTCTCCTATCAGTTATAAAAAAAATCAACACAAAATGGATTAAGGGCTTACAGTAAGACCTGAAACTACAAAACTAGTAGAAAAAACAGGAAAATGTGTCAGGTTTTTGGCATAGGTGAGAGTTTTTGGACAAGATTGACAAAGCACAGGAAACAAAAGCAAAAATAGACAAATGGAATCGCATCAAACTAAATAGATTTGTACAGTAAAGGTAAAATAATCA
Organism: Cuniculus paca; assembly: GCA_004365215.1. NCBI lineage: Eukaryota > Metazoa > Chordata > Mammalia > Rodentia > Cuniculidae > Cuniculus > Cuniculus paca. Next base: position 17,917 of record RJWT010016793.1, on the reverse strand, counting down.
TCAGCTAAAGAGAAAACCTACAGAATGGGAGAAAACTATTTGTAAACTATACATCTGGTAGGAAGTTAATATAAAAAATACATAAAGAACCCAATCAACTTGAGTGACCTGATTAAAAAATAGGCAATAGACCTAAATAGACATGTCTTTTTTAAAAAATGATTGCTTTTTTTTTTTTTTGCGGCACCAGGGATTGAACTCACAACCTTGTGCTTGCCAGGCAGGTGCTGAGCCAAATCCCCGACACTCTAAGTAGACATTTCTTAAGAGACATATGAATGACCAACAGACACACACACACACAAAAATGCTCAACATCACTAATCCTCAGGGAAATGCAAATTAAAACCACAATGAGATATCGTCTCATCTTAGTAAGGATGGCTAATATCATAAAGAATAAAGATGATGTTGACAAGGACATGGAAAAAGGGAGAACTTGTATAGTGTTTATAGCAACATAAATTACTGTAGCCATTGTGGAAAATAGGAAGATTCCTTTAGAAATGAGAAATAGAATTATCGTATGATCCAGAAATTTTACTATTGAGTATATTTCTAAAAGAGACAGTCTTTTGTTTAGTGCATCTGTAGTCCCATATTTATTGCAGAACTATTTATAATAGTCAAAGAAACAATCTAAGGAAACAACTTAGTCATCCATTGATTTATGAATAAATAAAGGAAATGTGACATATATATATATACATATGCATTATCTTTGTTCCATATATAAAAAATTTTATAAATATAATAAAATTTTGTCATTTGCAACCAACCACATGGGTAAGTTCTTATGTTGAATAAAATAAGCCAGGAACAGAAAGACACATACTGTATAATCTTATGAGAACTATAAAAAAGTTGATACCATAGAAGTTACGAGTAAAGCAGTGGTTATGAGACATTAGAAAGTAAAGGGGAAGGAGAAGTGGGGGAAGATTGATCAACATGTACTAAGTTATGATTAGATATGGGTAAGGAGTTCTGGTGTGCTAGTGTACAGTAGTGTGACTGTGTGTAACAGTAATACACTGTGTATTTCCAAAAGCAATAGCAAAGGATTTTGAATGTTTTCACCATAAAGAAATGATCAATTTTTGAAGAGAAAAATAGATTTGAACATTTTGGAATGCTTTGAACATTATGCAGTGCATACCTGTACCAAAACATCATATAATATCCAGAAAGGGTACAGTTTTTTTATTTCTATAAATCAGCTTGAAATTTAAATGAAAAATAAAGAAAATGGCTAGCTAGGGGTGTAGCTCATTGGTAAAGCACTCGCCTAGCACATTTGAGGAGGCTCAGTTTCCACCCCAACAACCACTCACTCTCTTACTCAACTAAACAATCAATCGACTTCTTAAAAAATGAACATAAGGCTTCCTTTCGACATCTGCAATGGCTGCTTCAGTTATTGACATTTCTAACTACAGAAAAGGGTCGGAGGAGGTCCATGGCTAGCTGTTTTATCACTAAGAAGGTGACTCAGCAGCTGCATACTTCACTTCTCATATTTCATCACCCTTAATTTAATAATGTTTGTACTTCTAGCTGTAAGGGATACTAGAAAATGTGCTATCTAGATGTCAGGAAATTCTGGTCCTTAAAGGAATAGAAACTGACTAATAACTATTCATGTCTGTCATAGTCACTTATTCTTTCATCAATATTAGCTCATGTGTGATTCATGCTCTCATTTCTTCACCTGATTGGCAACATAGGAATGTGATTGATAATCCCTATAAAATGAGAAAATAAGAATGTTACTGGTTCTTGGAATTAGTTTCTTATATGTCTATTTATATTTATCTATTGAATCCATCTGTCTTATTTTTCCTGTGTATACACATTTGTCTGCAATTCTGATATTATAAGTTTGAACCTCTTGGTTTTGGGTTAGTTTAATTTTGTCTTCTATTTATCTATCTATCCATCCATCCATCTATCTATCTGTCTGTCTAATCATCTATCTATCGTCTATCACTGGAAAAGCAACTGCATGCAAATGAATAACTACAAGGTAACTAAGAGTACAAATAATTATAAAGCACTTGTCAAAAGTGAAGTGCTATAGAAATGCTAAAAAATGACACTAAGAAAAAACTGATTGTCATGACTTCAAAGGAAGTGTTAGGTTGGAGTGTTTTGATGTGTATGGCATTTAAAAGATCTGAATAGGGTGTTTAGGTACTCACACGAGAGACTGTTCTAGCTACTCAGGGGAAATAAGAGTCTGCTCTACCCACTTGATGTTTAGATACTTCCGTGAGAATTTTTATCATCTTTAAATATTATTATTAAAAAAGTAAAGATTGCGTTGTCTTGATTAAACTCATCCAAAAGGACACTACCTAACAAAAATATGATATTCTTAGATTGCCTCGCTCTTCTGCACCCTTAAATTCCCAGAGTCTGCCTCTGTTACAATCCTATGACCCGGATCTGTGTGTTGACTTGACACACGAGAGTCAGAGCTGCAAATTGGCAGTGATTTTTTGCTAGAATTAGAACTTTGGATAACGTAACCATGTCGTTTTAAAAACATGTCTTTAAGTATTTGTTAGATATAGGAAGTCATTCCAAAGGTCGTAATTTGGTTATTTGAATGTTAAGTGAAAGAGAAAGAGACATGAGTGGATTATATTGCTTGTATCAGCAGTTTTAAAATAAGAAAAGATAAATATTTTGCATTGCAAACTGCCAAGTGTTTGAGATATATTGAAGCGGCACTGGCGAACCTATAAATAGTTCAGTTTAAAATGCTTATTTTCATGCATTCTTAGATTTTTTTTCTTTCATGCATTCTTAGAGCGGTGAAATTTCTGAATTTAGACTCAGGTTTGCATTTAAATCTGCCCTGTGATATTGAGCCACCAAGATCTTTCTTCATACTTCAGGTGTTTTTGTTTTTTGTTTTAAACTGGTGAAATGGGTGCTGGAATAACAGTAATACCTGCCTTCAGGATATGAGAAATGAGATAAAACACATGAAATACCTCTATAGAATATGGTAAAAGCTTGATAAATATCAGGGATGGTTTTTGCTTTTCTTTGCTTAGACAAAGTTAAATATCCCTCATCTGAAATGCTCATAATAAGTGTTACAGATTTTAGATATGTTTTGGATTTTGGAATATTTGCATATATACAAAGAGATATAGTAGGGATAGGACCTAAATTCATTTACATTTCATATATACCTTCTACACATGACCTGATGATAATTTTGTAGAATATTTTTAGTATGCCTGTAGTTTGACTGTGACCTATCACATTAAAGTCTGTTGTAGAATTTTCTATTTACAACATCATGTTGGTGCTCAAAATTTTTGGACTTTGGAGCATTCTGTATTTTGGATTTTTAAAATTAGAAGTGTTCGACCTACATTCTGTGAAGGGTAGTCTTCTCTGCAGGTGATTTCAAATCTTAGATTCACGAGGGTTCCATATAAAAATATTCTTTCATGGTACGGCACTACAACTTCGCAGTTGGACTCAAACATCCTCCACTAATTGCTAGCTGTATATTTTGGGGATGAGTTAGGTAATTCAGGATATCACTGAAGCAGTACTTACAGGAATTACCTTTAGAACTCACATCTTGTGCCTGGCAGTGCTGGAAATATGCATGGTACTGAAAACATATTTTACTAGATTTGGTTTCTTTTACATCTAAGTAATTCTTGGCATATAGTAGGTATTGAATGGTTGTTTACTAATCAAATACATGAAAGTAAAAGTACTTCTTTATAACTTTATATTAGAGTTTACTTTCTTTATATATTTCTAATGCTAGAGAAATTATACTTTTTGTATGCTTTTATACTGCATCACTTTGTAAACCAGAACAAGAAATTTTATATTTAAGGAAACCTGTGAAAAATTCTTTCCTAAAAGTTGATTAGTCACTGCCTTCTGTATGCTTTGTAAATTTCTCTCTCCATAAAGAAACATAAATCTAAAATAAAATATTATAGAACCAGCATAATATCGAGGGAAATCTACAGTTACTACTTCAATCTGAAATGTGGATCTGTTGATTTATCACTTTCTTCTTTAGGGAATAACTGTTAACAAATATTAAATTAAAACATCTATGGACAATTAAAAATATAGAGATGAAAGGCATTGGAGACTCTTCAGAATTAAAATTTTGCATTTCACTGTTCTCATTATTTAAAGGTATAATATTTAATTGCTTGGGTAATTCCTTACTGGGGAGCCTATTCTGAAGCTCTCTCTTTGGGACACAGGTGAGGAAGGCAGAGGGGATGGAGTAAGGTTTTGAAGTTTCTCTCCAAAGTTGTGTATGGCGGTTGCCAGGGCAACTGTTCCCTGGCTCGGCCCCTATTTGCTGTTGAAATCGGTGTGTGTGTATGTGTGTGTGTGTGTCAGGCTTTCTTGCTCTTTTGGCTGAAGTGGGGCATGGACCTCTGCAAACCAGACAGACTGTTGGATGTGGCTCACTTGGTGTGTTCTCCAAGAGACCACTCTGGCCCATCCCTTCGCCTGCCTTTTTCTTTCAATAAAAGAAGGAAAGTGAGTTTCTGCCAGAGCTTGTTGAGGTGCTCCTTGGTGCTGGCCTCTGGCAGGATATAGCCACTGAAGTGTAGTGTATTTTAAAAATCTCTTTCTGGGAAACGAAAACATGATTTTGAAGTAGTCTGTAGTATCGAAATGCAGCACTCTGCTTCTCTTCGAAGCAAGACTTGCTGGAGGCTCACTGGTGCAGAAGGGTCCTCAAGGCAAAGAGGCTGAGAAACAGCAGGAATGGGATCTTGAGAAAGATATCACTCATCCTACAAAACAAATTGCTCTAATTAAAAAAATGTGTCACGTTAGCAGGAGTAACTCAACTGGCAATGTGATGGTGGGAGCAAGTTGTAAAAAGACTCCATAGAAATAATCTGCTTACAGACTTCGTGATCTGCTTTTTTTGAGGTGCGATAAAAGGAACTGGAAATTGGTGGCCAGTGGTCATTCCCTCTTGTGTCATTCTCCTCTTTAGGAATAGAAACCTTGGAAAATTTTCCTTTCCCTTTCCTTTTCATCCTCTTCTCTGAGTACGTGGCTGCATAGAGAGAGATGCTTCAAGACATTCATATTTTTATCAGTTTTAGGCTATTTCTAATCATTACCCACAAATTCCAATGGAATTTTAAGCACTTTAGATTTATTAATTTGTTCATTCGTTAAAAAATTCTGTGTTGTTAATAATGAAAGAGAACCATCAAAAAAATTCTTTGAAATGCGCACTATAGTTGACAGCGCAAACTTCTGTGTCTGCTTAGAAGCACTACTTTCCATTTTCATTAATGTTTATATTTTTGTTTTTGTTTGGTTCCATTTGCATGAATTAAAACATTTTGCCATCTGTTTCTAGAAATGTTTAAATGTAGCCAACTTTGATTGAATTATATTATACACTGGTATATGAAATCCTCATCTTTTTTCATAATAAAAGAAAAACTCCAAAACCAAAATACTATATTGAAGTACAATATTCATGTTTGGTGATTTGTAGTTTCTTGGAAGTATTATCTAACCTTTTTATAAAGATGTGTATTTTTTTATACCAGTGCTTCTAATTCATGTGCATACAAATCACCTGGGGGTCTTGTTAAAGTGCAACTTTCAGTCTGTGAGTCTTGATAGGGGCCCCAGGTCACATGTCTCTGACAAGTCCCCATGTGCTGCTGCTGCTTCTAAGACACAGACCATGCCTTGTGGCACCAGCACCTCTATGCACTTAATTTCTCTAATTCCAGCTGTGTGGCTGGTGGAACTCAAAGTTTACTTAAAAGGCTTCAATAAAATTCACAACTCTGGTGATGAATTAGTGGTGATTAAGCTCCCTTTTCCTAAAGGAAGAAAAGCTAAGATTCATAGGATCCCGATACTCAGCTGGTTTTTGCCACCGAGCCCTCATATCCCTTCTGTGGTTATTTAACTTTCTAGCTTCTCCTTTGTTTTCCTCATCACAGGGAATTGAAATTTCCATTCCAGGCATCAATTACAGATTGGTGGGTTGTAAGAAATGTGCTCTAATGTCGAAATATTTCTCTATCATTGAGCTTTTGCCAAAATTCTTAAAAATATTCATGATTTGGAAGACTTAGATATGAGGGTCTCTCACCATACTTTTGACTGATTATAACACAGAAATAAATGTTGCAGTTAAATAATAATAAAAATACTTATTTTTGCATTCATCTCTGCCATTAGACTATCCTTGAGCATTAGGTCCATGAATGTTTCATCTTTGTGTAACTGTAGTCACCAACAGAAGTTTTAGAGCTGGGTATATCATTAGTTATGGAAGAATGAAGCAAAGATATCAAACTGACATCAATTCTAATATAAAAATGTCTGTAAAAATGATAGTAGTCATTCTCAGGGAAGTCTAGGGTTCTTTTTCTCCCTAGGACTCGAGGTTCTTTGGACTGTCTAGGCCCAACACTGACCCCTCTCCTTTTTTTCTCTGAATTTTAATTTTCCTAATTTGAAAATGGACATATCTGTCATCAGTGGAGAATGGCCAGAGGAAGTTGCAGGTGTGAATTTTTAGTGACTCTATCTTAGTCTGCTTTGGTGTCAATAAAGGAACAAATGACACAGAGAAAACATCCTGAGTAGAAGCAAGACTTCTTTACCCACTAGCAGAGGCAATGTTCTGTGTACATTACACTTTTATTTTTTATTTTATTTTATTTTATTTTATTTTATTTTATTTTATAGAGGATAAAACCAAGGAAAATAAAACAGAATAAAACCAATCAAAACAGACCAGTGTAAGTGATACAGGAATTGAAAACAATATATTACACTTTTTATAAAAGCCACACAGACTACTTTTTCTACCTTGCCTTGTGGGTAGGTTTGGGATGATATTGCCAACTTTTGAGAATGGAATATAGCATCAACTGCTGGGTTTCTCTCCCCATTCTTCAGGGGCACTGAAAGCCATTTGCTGCAGTGGCGTAGTCCCAAGAAAAAGCAGTTTGAGTTCCTGTGCTAGGAGGATGTAGTTACCCAAATGAGCCTTGTAACCTGCATTGGACCTCTGTGAGAAGACTTCTGTGTGGCTGGTTGTTTAATAGCCAGCCTTAATCATCCTGGTTAATACATTCTCCATACTTGTAAAAGATTTTCTGATCTGAGGAACAATGATGGATGATAGAAGAGATAAAATGAAGTAAAAAGTTGGTGGAGATTGGGAGAAGGGTCCTGGGCATGAGAATACCGTGTGAAGACAAAGAGAGTTCACTTTCAGTCAGTCCAGGCTCACCGTATAGGAGAACTCTACCTCACTGCTGAACAGAGTGGGGTCTTGTTGTTGGCTTTGTTGACATAAGGTTTTTTTTCTACAATAGCCAGTAAGTTCCTTATTGACTAAGCATAACACTCAGCTGTATTTCAAAACTTTCACTAGTTACAGTTGAATTTAAATATGGAACCCTCCTTGTGTAGATAAATTTCTTAGTCTTTTGTGAATAAATAGAAGGAAGATAGCTTCCTAAATATCCAACAGAGGGGCAGAAGATTGGAAGGAAATTATTTCACTAATTTTCCTGGAAAAAGATCTAGAAAACTTGCTTAGAAGTAAGGAGAGTGGAAAGAACAAAAGCTAGTTGCAAAACCAACTAATATTTCATGGTGCCTACTGTGTACCTGCTGCTTTGCCAAAGGCTAGATACACACCATCTTATTTAATCACCACCACATCTTTATGATGTAGTTATTATTTTTGTTGAAGGAGGTATCCGATCTGCCCGATTCCACAACTAGTAAATGAAAGACCAGAATGACTTACCATTTCTTTGAAGGCAAATGTCATATACCTCCACGTGCCTTACAAAGTTTTATATGATCTGATTCTTGTTACTGAATCTGAACATGCTGAATTTCTTTTAATTTGCCCATCATACAGTATTTTCCCCCACTCTAGTACTCTTTCTCTAGCTTTTGTTTTATTGCCTCGTGTTAACTCATGCTTTACATCTTGGCCTAAAAGTAATTTACTTGGGAATTCTTCATAGACAAATTCTCAACCTGAAGTTCTATCAAGTCTCTTGCTCTACATATAGTACCTGGTAGTTTTCCATCCTGGAACTATCAGAAACATTTATTTATATTTTTGTTGGAGAATTGTCTTTCTTTTCTAGCGTGTAATCTCTGTGAAGCAATGACTTGGACTGGTTGGCCTATTATCTCTGCCTGGTGCATATTAAGCTCACAGTAAATGTCAAGAGAATGAATAAAATGAATGATCCTCAGATTTTGAATTGGTCCCTAGAATAAATATTGATGGAAGGTAGGATGAGAACAGAGGATAAGTGAAGAATATTGCTATTTGAAAAGAACTATGAGAACTACATCTCTCACTGGTGTTCTTAATAGTTTCATTGTGTTGAAAAGAATTTTGCTTTCATTTTTATTCTTTTCACAGTTCCACAATGAGAAGTACTCTTCATATTTTTTAAAGATAATATTATTCTATAAGAAAACTTAATAGTTTTCAATCTCCTAGACGGCCCTGAATTTATTACAAAGGATCTTTGAATTTATAAAACAGCCATTGTATACACATGAAATGACATATAAAATGGCCATTGTATGTACATTAAATGATATAAGTTTAAAAATGTGTACCTATACACACTAGTTAAAATATATATTGTAAATAATACAAAACATATCTACTTAAAAGCATTAGTGAATTCATGGTAATTTAAAAATAGTTATATATTTTCCTTTACTACAGGTTTTAAATATTCTTAATATTAAGTAAGTCCTTATGCTAAATGTTGAAGACTTCAAGATTAAAGAGGACTAAATCTTCTAACTCTATTAAGAGTTTTATAAATGTTAAGACAGCAATGATCTTTAGACATCAGGATTCCAGTTTTATATTGTAATTTTACATTCTTCATGGAAATTGGTTTCTTAAATGAAAACCACTTGCAAAATTGCATTTGATTATTTATATCTCTTTGGTTGCTTATTCATTCCATCCTTAACTTTCTTGGAGTATAGAGTATTCATAGACCAAATATCAAAGGCAAGAATTGATTTGAATTAATTTAGACTCCTTGAGAAATTAGAATATTTTCATGTCATGAAAGGTGTGCCTTATTCATAATTATCAATTTAATTATATTATAGTAATTGATAAAAGTGAAAAATATTTTGTATTAGCTTCATTTTATTTTTATTAGTGCATATTAATTACACAGAATAATGAAATTCCTGGTGGTATTTTACGCATGCATATAACATACTTTGATCATACCCATTTTCTCTTTTGCCCTCCCTTATCTCCTTCCCGCCCGCTGGTCCCCTTCCTCTTCTGCAATAGTCTCCGGGAAAAAAATGTCTATCTGATAAAGTTCTTATACTAGCTCTTTAATCCATCTCATGCATATTTCCAAAGTAATTTTCCTAGGTTTCCTACTATGACATTTTAATTTCTCTTCAAAAATTTCCAATAGCATTCATTGTGTCCACATGCAAGCCCAAATATTTTACTTTAGATTACCGTATTTATTTCAATCTGATCTTAATTTACTTTTCTACTTTTTTCTCTCAATATGCCGCTACAAATACGCTATAGTGTGGAGGTTAGGCATTTGGTCAAAAGCAAGAAAACTTGGATCAAACCGAGATTGTGCCACTTGCTGCCCAGTATTGGGCTGAGTTCTAACAATCAATATCAAATTTAAACCCCATTCCCCCCTAAACGAGGCATGATTATTGTTATCTTGGTTTTGTTGGTAAAAAAAACCTGGGGCTTAAGAAAGGTAGTTTTCTGACCATTTCTTTCTTGTAGTCCCCCAGGCAATTCTGGGTGGCCAAAATACCCGAGCTATGCAAACACCTAAGAGCCAGAATACCAAGGAAAAGGAAACTTTCTCTCCATTTGGTGGCGCTGTTGTTTCCAAGAGGCCAAGGAAACCTCTTGATTTTCCTCTGTTCTTCCTCTGCTTTGGCCGGATACAGGTCTAGTCAGGGAAATGTGATAGAGTGTGACAAAGCAGAGATGCACATTTTTGGATTGAGAACCATGTATGGAAGGCCCAGTGAGTGAGAAAGTACTGGAGAAGGATGAACTTGTGAAAACAACCCCCAATGGTGTTTCAGAGCTCCAGAGCTCATCTTTAAACTGCACAAATTGATAGGATCCTTATTATCACACCAAAGGCAGCTAACGGAATCGACTACTGGCCAGGTCCCGGACTGACCACTGGGTGGCGTACACACAAGAAGATACAACAAGCGAGGCAAAATATTAAAAGATGAAACTGATCTTGGAAGCATAGTCCATAGTGGGTGAATTGAACTTTGCTGCTAGGACCTAACAAGATCAATTGTCTGCAAAAGCAAAAATGTTACTATTCTCCACTGAATTTGTACAATGCCAAGAGTTCCATAACATAATAGTCTAAGGATCTGGGATACAATCCAAAATTACTTGGCATATAAAGAAATACAAGTATTTTGACCCACATAGAAGAAGACATTCACTAGATATTAACGGTGAAAGCCCACAGGTGTTGGAGTCGTTTGACAGAGACTAACAGGGCAGCTATTATAAAAGTTCTTGAACAAATAAACACACTCTTTCAACAAGTTAAAATAAAAAGCCTCAAGAAAGAAATTGATGATATAAAGAAAAGCCAAATGGAAATTATAAACCTAGAAATCCAATAACTGCAAAAGACTCAATAGCAGACTGAACTCAATAGCAGAATGGAGATGATAGCAAAAAGAGTGGTGAACTTGACTATAGATTAGTAGAACTCAATCTGAAAAACATAAAAGAAAAAAAAATGAGCAGTGTTTCAAGGATTTGCAGAACAATAAAAAAATCAAAATTTCTTGTCATCACAGTCCCATGTAGAGGAAAGAACTTCTAAAAATACTATAAATAATGCCTGAAATTTACAGATTTGGCGAAGGACTTAAACCTATGGAATCCAGAGGCTGAGCAAACTCCAAATAGGATAAGGGCAAAGAAATCCATGCCAAGACACCTTTTTACCCAACTGCTATGGTCATAGACCAGTTAGAATAAAATTATCCACTACAGATAAGAGAATGATGATTTGAATGACTGTGGCTTCCTCCTCAGAAACCATGAAGGCAAGAAGAAAGAGGCGCACAACATTTTCAAAGCACTGAAAGAAGAATTGTTAACTAGAATTTGTTCTTAGATAAGATATTTTTTAGGATTAAAGGCTAAATGAATTGTCAATTATCAAATGATAGCAAAGAAATTTATAGATAGAGGTTGTACTCTAAAAGAATTGCTAAAGGAAGCTCTTGAAACAGAAGTGAAATGGTACCAGAGGGAAAGGTTGAACATCAGGAACAAAGGAAAAGCAACAGGAATAATAAGTATCTAGGTAAATATAATTGTGTCCTATTCTGATTCTCCTGAATACTTAAAAACATTTTTGGCTGGTGAAAACATTGTCTGATGAGCTTCTCAATGAATGTAGATGTAATGTATAAGACAACTACAGCATAAGGCTTAAGAGGTTAAGGGAATATGTAAAGTGTTAAAGATTCTGCATTAAAATTATGTTGTAATGCATAGATTCTTTAAAAATTAAAAAATTTAAATATGTATTGTTTAATGTTTAGAGAAATAACTAAAATTCTATATAAGTTAAAATTAGACATATTAAAGTGAGATCTTAAAAATATTTAACAACAGCAACAACAACAAAAAGCCAAGAAAGGGCAAACACAGAAATCTAAACAATAAAGAACAAATAGAAAATGAATTGAAGAACAGGAGACCTAATTCAAACTACCAATAGTTTCAATAAATGTGAATGATCAAAATGTACCAATTAAAACACAGAGTCAGAATACATTAAAAAGCATGACCCAACCAAATGCCATTTACAAGAAACACACTTCAAATGTGATGACATAGATAGGTTAAAAGGATGGGAAAAGTTATAACATGAAAGCCCTAAACTAAAGAAAGCTTGAGTGATTGTATTTATGTCAAATAGAGAACTTTAGAATGAGTAAAATTATTAGCAATAAAGGGGAATATTATATAGTATTAAAAGGATTCACTTATCATAAATACATACAAGTACTAAAAGTATGTGCAATTGATACCAGGATGTTATGGTTTGTGTCCAGGTGGCCCCACAAGCCTCATGCAGTTGTGGAAGTGGCTGAGTCTAGTGTTTGTGATTGGTTTGTTGTCTAGCGCTAGGATCGGCAGTGTGAGTGCTGCACCCGCTCAGGGATGGGGCCCACATACAATATAAGGGAGGGAAGAGGGCATTTTTTTTTTCCTCTTTTGCACTTTTCTCTCTTGTTGCTTGTGGGCTGCCATGAATGGTTGCCCCTCAGCCACACCACCCTGCCTTGGAGCCAGCTGAGTATGAACTGAAACCTGTAAGAAATAAACCCTTCCTTCCTTCACGTTGGGCATCAGGTATTTTGTCTCAACAGTAGAGAAAAGTAACCAAGACACAGGGCTTTAAGATAAATGAGATAAAGCTGACAGAACTGAAAGGAGAAATAAATAAATCCATGCATATTGTTGAAAATATCAACATTTCTCTTTCAATTATAGTACAATGAGTAAACAGAAAATGAGCAAGGATACACAAGAACTGAGGAATGCTATTAACTGACTGGATCTGACATAGAACACTCCACTTAATAACAGAAGAATATACTTTTCAAGTATATGTGCAACATTCACCATAAGAGACCATCTCATAGATCATAAAATGAGTTCTAACAAATTGAAAATAATTGAAATAGTACAAAGTATGTTCTGATATAGAATCAAACTAGAAATCAACAATAGAAATGTAACAGGAAAATATCTAAATACTTAGAAATTAATCATCAAATTTTAAAATAATATGTCAAAACACCTCAAACAAATTGGAAAATATTTTGAAGTAAATGAAGTGAGAATACAAACTGTGAGATTAACTAAAAGAAAGTGTTTTGAGGCACATTTTTAGCCAAGGAATATGCATATTAAAAGAGGAGAAAGATCGCAAATCAAGAACTTAAGCTTCTACCAAAATATACTATAGAAAGAGCAAATTAAATCCCAATGAACCAGAACAAAGGAAATTACAACGAAAAGAAGAGAAAATTGGGAAACTGAAAAAATAATGGGGAAAATAACAAAACCAAACCAAACCAAACCCTGATTCATTGGTAATATCAGTGTGGTTCACAAAACTCTAGCAATACAAAGAAAACAGGGAGAAGATATAAATTATTAATATCAGGAATGAAAAATGGACATGACTACAAACTCTAAAAACATTAGGAGGAAAATACTCAACAAATTAGATGATATGGAGAAGTCCGTGAAAGCCAGAAACTCCTAAAACTCACCCCAGATGAACAGATAACCTAAGTAAGTGTGTAACTATTAAAGAAGTTGAATTTGTGATTTAAAATTTCCTGCAAAAGACATCTCCAAACCCCATTAGTTTCACTGGCAATTCTATGAACTGTTTAAAGAAAAATTAGCACCAATTTTATATAATGCCTTCCAGAAAAGGAGAGAAAGATGGTGTGTTTGTGCATGTGTGTGTGTGAGAGAAAGAGAGAGGGAGAGGGAGACAGACAGACAGAGAGAGAGACACAGAGAGAGAGAGACACAGAGAGACAGGCAGAGAGACAGAGATAGAGACAGAGAGACAAGGGGGTGAGAAATGGAACACTTATTAACTCACTTTATGAGATCAATACTGATTACCTTGAGAGTAAAATAAAAAACATTACAAAAAGAAAACTATAGAGCAATACTTCTCATGAATCTATCTGCAGAAATCCCTAACAAAAAGTAGCTAACTGAGTTCAGAAATATACAAAAAGAGTAATACATCACAGTGTACAATTTTTATGCTGGAAATAAAAATTTATTTTGGTAGTTGCAAGTCAACCCATATAATTCATTACATTAATAACCATAAGAATAAGATCCATAGAGTCATAATAATTTGAGGAAGTAAAAGCATTTAACAAAAGATAAAAATTAGCAAAAGAAGAAGGGAACTTCCTCAGTCTCAAAAATATTCAAGAAATGCTACCAATAACAACATACTTACTAGTGAAAAATTTAATGCTTTGTGCCTAAGACTGGGAATAAGGCCAAGATGTCTGCCCTCTTCATTCCTACTCAACAACTTACTGGACATTCTAGCAAGGTAGTAAAGTAAGAAAAAGAAATGATAGGCACATAGGTGTCCCTATTCATAAATATCTTTATGGAGAAAGTCCCAAGGAAGCCACAAACATTTTTTAGAAATAAGTGAGTTTATTAAAGCTACAAAACACAGATCAATACACAAAAATCAATCGAATTTTAATACTTTGCTAATATAAAATTGAAAACAAAAACTTGGAAAATCAATAGCACTTAAGATGTCAAACTCTGAATGCTTTGGGAAAAGCCTAATAAAACACAGGCAGCTGAACTTTTATACTGAAAATTAAAATACTTATGGAAAGAATCAAATTAATAAATAGAGAGACATACATACTCATGGATTAGAAAATTCAGCATAATAAAGACATCAAATATCCTTAAATGAAACTGTACATATAATGTAGTACTGATCAAGATCTTAAAGGATGTTTTAGAGATACAAAAATTAATTTTAAAATTTATATGAAAAGGCCAAGAAACAAAAGTAATTAAAACAATTGTGAAAATGAAGAAAAAGTTGGAGGCATCCACTTAAAAATTTACTGTAAATATACAGTATTCAAGACAGTATGGTGTTGGTGAAGAGACAGACATATAGATCAGTAGAACAGAATAAAGGTCCAGAAATAGATCCATACAAATACAGTCAGGTGATTTTGACAATGGCACACAGTGGTTTAGTGGAAACAGGATAGGCTTTTTTTTTTTTTAAACAAATGGTGTCAGAACACTTGGACATCTGAATAAAATAAGATATACCTTGATATAACTCCTAAAAATGAAAAATGGATGGTAGATCTAAATGTAAAACATAAAACTATCTTAGAAGAAAATAAGAAAAAAAACACTGGGTAAACGAGTATAGTGGTGAGTTCCTAGATATGACAGTAAATACATGAGCCATAAAAGAAAAAAAAAGTAGATAATTTGGACCTTGTTACAGTCATTTTATTAAGGCCCTATCATGAAGTGAAAAAACAAGCTTTAAATTGAAAGAATATAAAAGACTCTTAAAACTCAACAATAAAACTAATTCAATTAATAATGCAGAGAAGAATATGAACAGACAAGTGTCTATAATGATGGAAATAAGCATATGAAAAGATGTTCAGTGCTACTAGCCATTAGGGAAATGTGAATTAAAAAAATCATGTTGAATTAGTACTGCAAATCTATTAGAGTAACTAAAATTAAAAATCCAATATGAAGTGCTTGTTGGCCAGGATACAGAGCAACTAGAATTTTCAAATATCCTTGCAGGGAGTGTAAAGTGATACAGCCATTCTGGAGAATGATTCAGCATTTTCTTATAATGTTAAACATACACTTATCATATGAACCAGAAATCCTGTGTTTGGGTATCTTCTTTAGAGAAACCAAAATATTTATCCACACAAAAATGTGCTCACATGTTTCTAGAAGCTCTGTTCATAATTGCCGCAAACTCAAAACAACCCAAATATTCTTTAGTGAGTGAATGGATAAACAAACTCTACTTCATCCACACTTCAGAATACAACTGAGCGATAAGAAGGAATTAATCTTTGAAAAGCACAATAATTCTGTGATGAGTGTCAAAGGCATTATTCTAAGCGAAAAGATCCAGCCCCCAAATTACATATTGTATGATTTCATTTTGGTATATGATCTTTTTAAAAGGACTCAGCCAGGTGTGGTGGCACATGTCTGCAATTGCAGCTGTTGGAATGCTGAGGCAGGAGGATCTTCATAAGTTCAAAGCCAGTCTGGGCTACATAGTGAGTTCAAGGCCAGTCTGAACTGCATAGCAAGACTCTGTCTCAAGAAAAATTTTTTTAAAGGACTAAACTGTGGTGACGAGGTGTTATAATTGTGGAGAGCAGTATTTATAAAGTGGTAACAAGGAGTTTTTTTGGGTAATAGAATTATTCTGATTATGATTTTAGTACACAAATCTATATTAATGATAAAATTCACAGAACTATATACATTATAAGAAAAAATCAGTATACCATGTAATAATTTGAAAGATGAAATAAATTGCAGCCTTTCTTTCCATATCTGTGATGACCTTGAAAATCATTTGTTTAGTTACTTTTCTCATTACTGAGACAAAAATACCTGATGTCCAAAGTTAAGGGAGGAAAGGTTTATTTAGCTCATAGTTTGTAGAGGTTTCAGTCCATAGTTGGTTGGCTCCAAAGTAGAGTGACCTGGCAGAGGAGAAACAGTTCATGGCAGGTGGAAGGTAGCAAAACAAGCAAGGGACAACCACAGGTCTTCCTATCCCTTATATCTGATCCAGGCTACTTAGGGTGGGCAGCACTCACACTCTTAATCCTAGTGCTCTTGAGCCTAGCATTACATCATGAATCAATCCCAGTGTCGCATGCTCTAGTTCCAGCTACTTCTGAAAAAGCCCGTCTATGACTGTGTGAGGCTTTGGGGGGACATGTAGACACAAGCCATAGCACATGTGTTCTAGATGGCATTGCTATACTTGAAAAGCATCGTGAGTTCCTATGTTACTGCTTGAAGGACAGCCACATAATCTACATTGCACTTTAATGTGTTAAACTACTAAAATTGGGGTTTATTTATTATAGTGGTTAGTATGAATTATCTTGACTTCCCTTGAAATTTAAACAAAGATTCTCCAGGCCGGGGGAGAGAGGTCTGATGATTGAAAGGATTGATGAGAGAGGGGAGTTGATATGCCCTGGCATTAACAGTTTGTGCCTAAAGATACCATTGAAGGGGAGAGGAGTCTATACATCCAGAGTTAGCAAGGCAGAGATGCAAGTTGACTTGGAGATTTGTCCCTTACAAGCAAAACAATACAAAAAATTAACAACTATGTAGAGTTTTGAAACTTCAAGGCTTTCAGAAAAACTGATGAAAACCAGAAATGTGGTGAGAGTGTAGCCTCAAGCTATAGGAATCAGGAATCAGAGCTGTTATGCTGACCAAGTTAGCTACTGTGAAGAACAAAAACTGACCATTCCCAGACATAATAGATCAGAGCTGGCTTTATTTGTGTAAAATACAGGCTTGACCATGTCTCCTTGCCCATGGACAAAAACAGAAAAACTTTGTGGCTAAACATGAGCTACTTGTGATGGTAGGAAAGGGTAAAGTCAGCTTAGGCATTTGCACCAGGAGGGCTGCGGGGAGCAGTGCCAAACTCCCAGAAACATGAAGCAAAACCTAACATCCAAGAAGAGCTTGCAACTCCAGTATCAGAGCACACATGAAAACAAACACCAGGAAAGAAGCCATGAGCCAATACACTTTATAAGAACCTTCATCCTCTAGTGAAAAGAAATTAAAAAATTTTAAAATGAACATTAAAATGGTATATTATTAAGTATAAATATTTGTGACTATGTAAAAAAACTGATCAAAATAAACCAAAAAATGAATGTGATAAATTTTTTGCTAGGCTCAAAAACAAAGTAAGGAAATTAATATCAAACATAAGACAGATAAAGAGATTAAAAATATGAAAGAAAAATTAAGAAAAAGAAAGTATATACATGGAAATGTTCCAACATATGACTACTAGAAAATCCAGAGATTAAAAAAAATTGGAGTCAGTGGTAGAGAGGCAACAGATGAAGAGAAAATAGCTGATAATTTTCAAAATTGAAGAAAGGCATGAGTATTCACACTGAATGCTGAGCAAAATAAATGCAAGTTAAAGGGTGACAAAGAAAAATT